>APFE031124234.1:0-37733 GCA_000404065.3 Pinus taeda | reverse complement strand
AAGTCCCCCCTGCACCCACCCCACATGGAGGGGTGTATAAACTTCTCGGGGTATACATCTGGCTAAAACAAAGACCTCTAAATAATCATGCTCCACACCCAACAATCACCCACTTGGAGAATGATTATAGAAACTCCATCGCTGCTTCATTTATTGGACAATGACTCCTCTTTGGACCTAGCTATTTCTCATCTTCATCGTCATCCTTGAAGACAAACTGAAACTGAGCATATTCTTAGTTTCTCCCTAGTTATAACTTTTGTTAGCATATCTGCAGGATTCCGGCTAGTGTGTATCTTTTGTAGCTTCAACTCTCCATCTTCCAACACCGATCGTATGAAATGGTACTTGAGCTGTATGTATTTAGTCCTGGAATGAAATGTTGAGTTCTTTGCAAGATGAATGGGACTTTGGCTATCACTATATAATGTGCCCATATCATGCTTTTTACCCAATTCACCCATAAACTTTTGTAACCAAATCATTTCTTTACTAGCCTCTGTAGCAGCAACATACTCTGCTTCTGTTGTTGAAAGTACAACAACACTTAAGATTTTTGAAACCCAACTGACAGTTGTTTCACCTACAGTAAATACATATCCTGTAGTGCTCCTCGTGTTATCTCTGTCACCAGCCATATATGCATCAACATATCCCCGTCGAGAAATGTTTGAACCACCAAATCATAAAGCTTGATTTGTGGTACCTTTCAAATATCTGAGAATCCATTTCACTACCATCCAATGTTCCTTTCCTGGATTGTTTATGTACCTGCTTACAACTTCCACTGCATGTGCAATATTAGGCCTTGTAGAGACCATTGCATACATTAAGCTTCCAACTCCTGATGCATATGGAACTTTAGACATATAATCCATGTCTTCTTGGGTCTTTGGGCACATTTCCTTACTAAGTTTGAATGGCTAGAAAAATGTGTACTAACTGGTTTTGCATTGTGCATATTAAATCTTTTCAACACCTTTTGTATGTACTCATTCTGAGACAATGTTAATTTGAGATTTTTTCTGTCTCTAGTTATTCTCATACCAAGGATTTGTTTTGCAGCTCCCAAATCCTTCATTGAAAATGAATTTGCCAATTTTCTTTTGAGCACATTTATTTCTTGCATGTTAGACCCTGCAGCAAGCATGTCATATACATACAATAACAATATAATATAGCTGCCATTATTTTGCTTTTTCAGATAAACACAATGATCAGAGCGACATCTAGTATAACCTTGTTCAGACATAAACTTGTCAAATTTCAGATACCACTGCCTTGGAGCCTGTTTTAAGCCATAAAAGCTCTTCTTCAACCTTCACACTAGTTTCTCCTTTCCTTTTACCTCATATCCTTATGGTTGTTGCATATATATTTATTCCTCCAAATATCGATGGAGAAAGGTTGTCTTTACATCTAACTGCTCAAGATGCAAATCTTCAACTGCTACTAGACTTAAAATAGTTCTGATTGAAGTCATTTTAACCACAGGAGAAAATATTTCATCAAAATCAATACCTTTCTTCTACGCAAACCCCTTCACCACAAGTCTATCTTTGCACCTTTGTTTTCCTCCAACTCCTTCCTTCAGCCTGTAAACCCATTTATTCTTCAATGTATTTTTTCCTGCAGGCAACTTGATGAAGTCCCAAGTCTGGTTATGCATTAAGGAGTCCATTTCTTCTTCCATGGCTACCTTCCACTTCTTCCTGCTTTCAACCTGCATTGCTTCTTCATAAGATTCGAGTTCACCAAAATTAGTCAACAATAAATAATATAATGAAGGAGAGTATCGTTCAGGGGGTATACTTATCCTAGTAGATCTTCTAACACCAGTTTTAGGTGTTTGGGGTGCCTATTGTTGTTGTGGTGGTTGTTGTTGTTGTGGTTGTTGATTATTATTATTTTTAGGCACCTTTACTTTTTCAGTGATTTCATCAAGAACTGTGTATTCCTTGTTTTATTTTTCCTGTTTCTTTTCCTGCAACTGATTCTTATACAAGACCTTTTCATTCAATATTACATCTCTACTCCTAATGATTTTGTGATTTTCGTAATCATATAAGAAATAACCAAAATCATTAACACCATATCCGATAAAGGTAAATTTCTTTAACTTTGCCTCAAGCTTTGGTCTATTTTGTTTATTAATATGGACAATGGCCTCACAACCAAAAGGCTTTAAAAAAGAGTAGTTTACCTTCTTACCTGTCCATGCTTCCTTTGGAACACCACCTACCAAGGAACTTGAAGGCCCTCTGTTAATTAGGTAAACAACAGTATCTACAGCATCTGCCCAAAATTGTAAAGGCAATCCTGCATGCAATCTCATGCACCTTGCACGCTCCATGATTGTTTTGTTCATCCTTTTTGACACACCATTTTCTTATGGTGTTCTTGGATCTGTCTTCTCTTTGTGAATTCCATGCTCTGAATAGTACCTATCAAACTCTTTGCTGCAATATTCACCTCCATTTTCTGATCTGAGATACTTCAATTTCTTTCCTGTCTCAATCTCAACCAAAGCTTTCCATTTCTTGAAAGTATCAAATACATCAGATTTATTCTTAATACAATAAATCCAAGTTTTTATAGTTGCATCATCAATAAAAGTAACATAATAATGAGAGCCACCAAGAGATGATACCTAAGAAGTTCCCCATACATCTTTATGCACAAGCTCTAATTTTTCGCTCGTCTTTTCTTTCCCAACTCTAAGAAATATTACTCTCTTCTTCTTTCCATAAATGCAATTCTCACAGAAGTCCAAATCAACATTCTTCAAACCTGGCAACAAATTCCTTGAGTGAAGAATCTTCATCCCCTTTTCACTCATGTGTCCGAGCCTATGATGCCATAATGTTGCATCTGCTCCTTTGGAAGTTAAAGCATTAACAGAGTTAGAAATACCATTGCATAAATAGAATGTACCAACATTTTCACCTTTTGCTATTACCAGGGCTCCTTTGGTGACCTTCCAAGCTTTATCTGTGAAAGTTGTCACACAACCTTCACCGCCTAACTGCCCTGTTGAAATCAGATTTTTCTTCAAATATGGAACATGCCTTACCTCCTTTAGTAGCCATTGGTTTCCATTCTGCTGTTTTACAAGAACCTTACCCATTCCAACAATTATACAAGATTTATCATCACCCAAACAGACTTGTCCAAAATCTCCTTGAATAAAGTCATGAAAATCTTTCTTATCAGGTGTGGCATGGAATGAGGCCCCCGAATCTACCACCCAGGAATCAGTAATATTTTCGAAAGAAAGAATCAAAGCATCTTGTAACACCTCACCTATCACATTTGCTTCATGATTATTTTCTTGTTGTGCATCTCCTTCTTTTCCCTTCTGAGATCTACATTCTTTATTTAGATGTCCTTTCTTTTGACATTTCCGACACACTATCCCTGATCTGGACTTGGATCTGCCTTTCCTTGATTTACTACGATATCCTGAGCTCTTTCCTCTTTCCATTTTTCTTCCCCTAGACTCTGCACTCAAAGCATTAACCGATGTCTCACCGGAGCTTTTCCGTACATTTCCTCACTAAGGATAGCACCAACAACATCATCAAACTTTAAAGTACTAGATCCAGAAACAGAGTTACTAATGGCCATTACTAAACCATTCCAACTTTTTGGCAATGAGCACAAGAATAATAGAGCTCTAAATTCCTCATCAAAGTTTACACCTACAGAACATAACTGACTTGTAACAGTATTAAAATCATTTAAATGGTCTGCAACAGATCCATCTTCCGAAATCTTCATATTAAAAAATTGTTTCATAAGAAATACCTTGTTTGAGGCCGAGGGTTTTTCATATAGTTTATCCAACGCCTTAATAAAACCCTCTGTCATTGTTTCCTTTGAAATGTTGAAGGCAACTGACACTGTGAGGCACAAGCATACTATTCTGAGTGCCTTTCTATCGAGAAGATTCCATTCTTCATCTGTCATACCCGTCGGCATCTTTGTTTTTCCGCCTAATGGTAGGTACAGATCTTTCTGATACAGATAATCTTCCATTTTCATCTTCTAAAGCAAGAAGTTTTGGTCATTAAATTTCTCGACCCTAAACTTACCATCTTTAGCCATTGCTCCCACTCGAATGAGGAACCCTTCTTTCCCACGAGTTTATCAGCCAAATAGACCTTTGGCGCTAATACTAGTTGTTAGAAAATTATATATTTTAGAGCAATGGAAGACATAGAATATTGCATAAATATAAACACAGAAAATGCATAAAACCAGGGTAACATAGATATACATGGTTCACCTAGTTTCGGCCACGTCCACACTAAACAGCCAATCCTTCCTTTCTTTTATCTAGCAAAATGAAGAGACATAACCTATAACAGATCCGCTGTAATATCCTCTGTTTTCTCTTACAGTCTCACCTCTCTGTTTCTCGCTCAAAGAATACACATCTATTACATAGCCTCAAATACAATTCCCTCATACAAAGAGAGGGGTTGCCTTCTAGGGAAAAAATCCCTAAACTAAACATTAGTTCTACCGTCGGATCATCTGCATAATGAATAGCTTAGATTAACTAGAAATTACTATACTTTTACAAGGCAATTTTACATCTGTTTTTAGCTTCGGGGGCGCTACCCCCAAAACTCCCACCAGGGGACCACTGGCCCCCGAACCCCCTAGGCAGGGGGGATCGGCCCCCCCAAACCCCTGTGGGGGGGCACAAGTCCCCCCCGCACCCCCCCTGCATGGAGTGGTGTACAAACTTCCTACGGTATACATCCAGCTAAAACAAAGACCTATAAATAATCATGCTCCATACCCAACAAGCATGGAGGATGTTACCCGCAGTCAATTAATTTTTACGACACTGGAACACAACTTCACTTTTTCATTTTTAAAGAGTCGAGAAAATGCAAAAGATTACTCTAGTTGCCTTCAATGTTTAATGAGCCTGAAGGGACAAGTCCTCAGATGAACCTTTTCTTTTAAGGAGTTGAAAAGGAATGAAAGTGACTGCTCTGGAGATACTGGACAAGCGGGTTTACCAAACTGATCACAAAACTGCAATATACACCTTGGTGGTAAATGAATGAGAAATTACCAAGGATTTACCATACGGCAGTTAGTGTTCTCGACTGTTTTGTTCAGTGCATTGTGATCAGTAAGGTAGTAGACTCGGCTTCCTAGGGATAAAGGATTTCAACCTATTGGTGTCTCCCACTATATACTTGATGGTATAGGGAGCACAAGTACGTACTAGTACTTATCGAATCATAGAGGAGGAATCACCTAACCTCAATGAAAATGACAACCACTAGGTTTTAAGACGCTGGAACACGTCTCTAGACTAGACCTCTAGATGTTTGCGTTAAGTTCCAATGCATTATTAATTTTTGATGTAAATTTTAGGTTGATCTTGCTTAAAATTTTCCTTTGAAGGTTCACCACAAGATGTTTTCTGAGATTCCTAAGAATGCAACTAGAATGAGAAACACTCTTTCCATTTGTTTTCAACAATGAAAATCCTAGCTATGAGGGATAGAGCATACAAGTACTTTTGGATCGAACAACAAAGAGCACAAACTAATGCAATTCCCTAAACCATTCCTTTCTAGCCTTCACAAACTTTAATATGCACAATGCGTGTTTTTATTTTTAGTTTCTCTTAATGTGAATGATGTAATAAGAAAAACTGAGGCACAAACGATTCAGAACTATTTTCATAAAAAATGACGATTTGAGACAATTTCTTTTAAAGGGAAAGGAAGACTGTACGACACTTTCGATTTTAAAGAAATGAAGATTTTGGACACTTTAAATGAAAATACAAATCAAATTCACACATCAATCAATCGATCTTTCATGAATGAAGACTTTACGACAATTCAACTTTTGAAAGAAAATATGATTTTACAACACTTTCCTATCGAAAAAAATAATCGATCAAAAACTTACTTTCACTATAGACTGATAATGAGAAAGAAAACATTAAAGAAACATAATCCAATCAAAGTAGGGCTGGATTAAGGAGATGAAAAGATTGTTTTCAGAGATAAGACATCATTGATATTCAGCAAGCAAGAAATCAAAAGAATTTTGGCAAAAAATCAATCCAAAGGTGGGAATTTAACCTAAGGTTGATCAGTGCAGGTTAAAGAGGGGAAAATTGTGCTGCATAGCACTGTCTCTCACTAAAAACTGTGATGATTTCAATGAATTGAAAATTGATCGGTGTAGGTCAAAGAGGGCCAGTCTACATTGATCAGCGCAGGCCAAAGAGGGAAACACGACGCTGATTAAAATATTCCTTTGTTAATCAGCAAAAATCAAAGAAGGCCTAAGTGCGATGCATCATACTATCTTTAATGTTAGCCTGCATTGATTCCTGTGAAGCCACTCAAGAGTCATCTAACCTCAAATTTTGACCAAAATTCAACGCAAAAGGCTAAATTACAACAAGTAAAGTATGCCCAAGGTGTCTAAGGAAGTGATATGCTATTAAAAGGGATAGCATTTCTTCCCTAGTATGGTCACCATTTTGTTTTGGGCAAATTTAGTGTTTCTTCAGATGACTAACCCCTAGACATAGTAGCTAGTCTAGAACAATACTTAAAGTAATTTCATTGCTTTTCCTATAGATGATAGATAAAAGGGAGAGGAAAAAAAGAGCCAACCTGTAACTTTTGCTTGATCCCTCTCTCCTTTGACCGATTTCGCCACTCCTTTCCGTACTTAACTCGCTTGGAAAGTACTTGGACACAAGCCAAGACAGAAACCCATCAAAACATATAATAATGGCGATATGTTAACTAAAAATATCATAGAATCAAGAATACGATATACATCATATGAACACATGAACGGAAAAAGATTATAATTCTTTATTAATAGAAGGAAAGATTACAACCTATGTAGATGCATGCTCGATTCAG
Organism: Pinus taeda; assembly: GCA_000404065.3. NCBI lineage: Eukaryota > Viridiplantae > Streptophyta > Pinopsida > Pinales > Pinaceae > Pinus > Pinus taeda. The sequence goes on along the minus strand of APFE031124234.1, from coordinate 30,810 downwards.
TGTCATCCTTCCAGCTTCAAACCCTTCTCTCCTAATGAAGCAACAATTCAACATTATTACAATACTCTTGCTAATCTCATTCAAAGAACATTTCCTTAGCTTAAGAAATTCCAACCTAGACCAGCCTTTGAATGCTTGGTCAATTTATAGCTGAATGAAGGAGGTTAAGCCATTAATGCCCATCATGAATGATTTTCCAAAATTGGGAAGTGGTTCCATGGAGGGAGGGGTAATGGATTAAGGTTCATTTGTCCTCTTCCTCATCCAAAAGAGAGCTCCATCCATTTGGAAACTTCCGGAAGAATCCATTAGATGAGGAATCCAATGGATTAATTTTTAAAAAATTCGATGAATCTCACTCATCACAAATGAAACAAAGGCTAAGTGAAATGCATTGCACCCAGTTAGTGTAGTTTACTACAATGCATTGCAGCCTGACAAAAGGCTCCCTGTGTTGATCTCTTTAGGGATAATTTTTGGATGAATGGTGACATGGAAACTCTTGGGGGGCAAGCATGATGTAGGTTAACCTCATTAGGGAATGAAAACAACTGAATTCGGGATTGATGGACCCTACTAATACGGATATAGAAGCTGGGGTTGATGTGCCCAAATTGACCTGTAACAGGTATACACCCCTCTATTCGGTGTGGCTGGAGGTACACATCCCTCTATTTGGTGTGGATGGGTAGAGATATAAAATATCCCCAAATATATTTAGAACGAGTGACAATCAGCCTAAAAACCATCTTGAGAAATAGATGATCGATGGAATCACTAATAGAATTGACAATTATTGGTTTCAATAGATGCAAATACAACTAGGAATAAGAATTGATGGGGCATTGTTTTACAATTTCTTTCTGAGACAATCCATTGAAAAGATAACATGATTTTTTCAAGCTTTGTAAGATCTCTATATTAGTGTAAACATTACAGAGATATGGCACTCATTCCCTTGTAGTAAATCTATAGGAATCAAGCATGGTAAATATTCTTGAAACACAGGTAGTAATAATTGGTCTTTCTATCCTATATTCTCATATTAGAGATATGGTAGTCTCTCTATTCATGGTTACTCTATGACTAGTAAAGCATGACATGTAAGTCTAAGCATATTGAATACATGATACATTTACTATACTATATTGTGATTGTATGAGAATACTAAGAACTTGAGTCTACAATAGCATTTAGGTTAATCCCGGCACAACTGCACAATATCATCCATACTTGGGCATAGTCCCGAAAACATGCTAGTAAATAAGAACAACTAAATTTATTATCATGAGGAAAATCTTCCAGTTAAGCATGAAGAGAAAAAATACTATACATTCTTGAGAAAATGAATCCACATCGCACAACTCATACACAAATCAAGCAAATGAGAGATTTCTTTTGTATAACATTATAAATAAGGGTTTAAAACCCTGAATCGGGCCAACTGGAAACTCCCAAAATACCAAGGTTAAGTATGGAATTGTGTACAATACAGTAACGAATAAATTTCTATTCTTACCGACCACATCCCATAATTATAGGGTAAGATCAATCAAAGCTTAATTCAAGAAAAATTATGTGCGTGGTCGAAAGAATTCCAAAATAATAATTAACAACAAAATCCCATACAAATAAACCCTCTTGATACAATACAAAACCCTAGAGTGGGTTGGAAACTTCACAAAGTATGGGCACTAAGCTCAATAGTTAGACAACTTAATAAGCCATAAAATATAACTTAACAGATGATTTAAATACAATATAAGATATAAAGCCCGTAGAGGTTTGGTCTTATGGCCAACGAACGATCTGCTAAGTCATTTGTGCCGTTGTACAGGTCACGAGTTCGAGTCTCATCTTAGCCAAGTGCCATTCTTGCAGGCTGGGTGGTTCCTCCTAGAGGTTATAGTGGCAGTCGGTGGGATTCGAGCCCATACAACACGAGTACGATACCACTGTCGTTGCTAATTCCACTAGTCACCAAAAAAAAAGACAGTATAAGATATAACACCTGTAAAAGAAATAAAGCCTTGGTTAAAGGGTCGAGCCAAACACACCTCACCACTGGAGAAAAGAGGAAATAAAACTAGTAGTGATAACTTTCGACACTTGAGAGTTTACCTGGGAAAAATATCCAAACCTGCAACCCAAGCAAGGAGTAAGGAACGGAAATCTGGAGAGCTTACTAGTAAAGTAAATATAATAAGTGAGTGGATATTCAAAAATTATTAATTGAGGCCGATGGAGGTTGCAACCCTTTCCGATGCATTGCATCTATTGTAGTAAAAATCAGATAAGAAAGATGGGTTATTGTTAAAATAACCTTAAAAGCAAGAATTTAACCCTAACATTATGAGAAATATAATGCTTGAAAACCCTGGGGAATCTGGTTGAAAGCTCAAGGACCATAGGTTCGATTAGTATATCACATGGGTAGCTAGAAAAACAATAGTATTTGACCCACTGAATGATATTCCTTTCCAAGATCTTGACTATGGAAGCTTGCGTGAGTAAAGACGTAGAACCGAACCTATGTGAGAATCAAGAGATATCTCGACCTGCTTCTTGTGCAAATGGTCGATGGAACTGGACGGAACACCTAGTATTTTTCCTTATGCCATCTCAACAAATAATTACCATTAATTCAAACCCTTCCTAGATCAACGAAGGAGTTTTTTCCAAGTGTAATCAGTGGATCCTTCAAGATAAATCTTTTAGGCGTATGTGCACTTGACTAGTTGATGCCACCTGACACCTAGTGATAAAGGATTATGTACTTGACTTGTTAAATTAACCATACCATATAATTATAAAATATTTATGAGTTTGTGACATCGTTTTATCACTGACTGAATCAATAAATCCAAACAATAGTATACACTGGGACAATAATCCTAGGCCCCCTAAGTTAAAAATCATTTTTAATGTTTGTGCTATGGCTTAGGCATAATTTACATAACAATGTATCATATGTATGGTATTATTTTCATATTTTAGTAAGGTTAAGATTTTGGAATTAATAGGTAAAAGATTTTTTTATTATTATAGACTAATAGCACGTGACAACAACATTAATAAAGGCTTCACATGAGACATACACTAACAATTGCACTGAGAGGTGTAAAGGAATGCCGATATGAGGAGTGGGGAAATTTGGAAGGAAACCTTGACCTTGAGTGACATATCATGCTACAACATTGCAAGGTTGACCATGTATAAACTTGATGACAATGTTTGACCATAACCATGTTTGAACATGGTTGACTATGGTTAAATATGGTCAAATTATGGTTGATCATGAACATGTTAGTACATTTTTCTTCATTGAAACATAATACAATGATCAGGCACAATTAGATAACATAAGAAATGTTATTGCCCTTAGTCTGGATGAATCCTAGTTACATGGATGTATACCTGCAGAATTAGGTTTATGTGGAAATATCACTCACCTAATTCTTTCTCAAGAATAGCTCTGTGGCTCCATACACTCTTCGTTAGGGCTCTTGCAACAACTTAGTTTGATATACATATACGATAATAGGATTACAAGGATATAAATGAAAATTTTACCATTTAAATGGGAGGATCTTCATTAAGTATGGCAATCTTCTCAATGGCAAAACCTGAAACAAGTTGAGGACCAGGATAAACGAGACTTAACTTACACCCAAGTTCCTAAAATCGTGATGTAAATATGTAGTAAATCAATTGTAGATACTACTAAAAATAATAAAGAGCAATTGTAGTTGCAGAAATAAACTCCCAACACTTGCTCATTTATAAGAATTATTGCTTTTGTTCTTTTTTCTTTCAACTTTTGTATTAAATTTTCAACTTGAATTTAATAGAAAAAATATATTTGGTATGACGTATTCATCAGTTTAACTGTGAAAGAACAATTAATTAAAAAAGAATGGGCCTTACTTTGCAAGAAAGTGAACATTATAGGCCATGGATCAATTAAGTCTAGCACAGATCTATCAAAACCCTTGATCTTGTATTCCTCATATGTATCACAAATCTATCATGATATTGTATGCCTTAGATACATCCAATGTCGGTCTCTCCTCTGGAATCTGAATGGCCATAAGCCCAATTATGAAAATTAATATCACTATGAATAACAACATCCTACCATATTAGCCTTATTAACATCATATGGAGTTAAATCCAATCTTCTTCCTAACACAATGAACCTTAGCCTATGGACATCATCTGGGCTTGCAGTGAAGGCCTTTTTACTCACCACCTTGTAGACCTCATGGAGGACAGTGATAAATGCATTCTCAACATTGGTGGAATAAAGGGCATAAGTCTCAAGAAAAAACAAGCCCTCCTTCTCTACATAATGTTTAGCATCCTATGTTGGGACTTCTGTCAAGTTCCCTAAATCATATTTGTTCTCAACAAACATGATTAAAATGTTATTGTTTGCATCCATTCTTAACTCTTAAAGACACCGAAGTATGTGCTCAAATGATTACCATTTGGAGATACCATACACTATTAGTGACCCTAGAGCTTCTCTGTAATAAGTGGTTGTGATTGTCTGCTACATGCTTGCGTTTGATTCCCAACAAAACCAGTCAATATGGGCATATCAAACTTAATAGATAATTATATCTTAGTATATTTTAGATTTTTGGTGATTTCAGTTCATGTGAATTCTATCTTGAAATTTTTAAAAAATTATAAAACCTAGACCTTATTATAAAGAAAACATCTTTGCAATTCTCAATGTTTAGTGATTCATATTAAAAAGTAAAAAATAGTGGACAATGTCTTGTTTTGTGGCCTTGCTTTTTGTGAACAATCTCTCACATCAAAACTAGGCACGAGTCCCCACTATTTCAAAACTGAGGAGAAATTTGGTGCACATATGAGTTATAGCCCAATTCCATAAACCACATATTTCTTTGTGTTTTTTTTTTCCTTTTCCTTTTTTGGATGTTTGTGAGGGTTAAAAGTTGGACTTCCTTTTTCCAACCAGAGCCAACGCTCCCTTCAAAGCACACAGAGACAAACTAATGGGGTTTACATTCAACACCCATCTCCCCTCATGCATTTTTGGTGGATAAGAAAAATCATCATAAATGGAGAAAACCAAAATAATCGAAAATATGTGAGTGATTAGAGTCTGAACATGGATTCCTAATGAGCATGAAACTACTTAACCAAACACGCCCACTATGTATTTTTTGTTTTTTGGCATTTTCCTTTTCCAAATCGCTGTGAGATTTTACAACTCGACTGAATTATCAAGGTAGGTTAACCAAAAACCTCCATCACATAATTTTTTTTTCAAATGTCTATGACAGTTTACAGTTGGAAAGACTTTAGCTAACCAAGGACTCATGAGTTAACGCACATATGAGGAGGCCCTACTCTCTCTTCCAATCCCACAAAAGCAAACCAACCAGGTTTTATGTTTAACCCTCCTGCTCCCCTCAGGAATTTTTTCTTGATCCTTGTGGATAGCATAATTTGGATAGTGATGTAGAGGAAGACCAATGGATTTTAACTTTTCATGTTCAACAATCCCTCTCCCATCGTGCAATTTTCTTTCATTTTTTTGCAAAGCATGATTCTGAGAAAGCTTGGAGTCATAAAAACCATTATAGTAAATTATTTAGTACTCATAATATCTACAATATATTTATGTTTATGCATCACATGTTAAAGAATGCATATTATGAATTTTGTGAGCATTATTGATACCCAAAAAAACTGGTTCGCATTGTCATTGAGTCCTTGGGAGAAAAATTAGGATCAATAGAATTCTATCATTTCTCAATTAAAGTTAACAATGACATAAATGATTCTATTGGTTCATTTCCCTTTGTCTTTTTTACTTGCAAGTTCAATATTACCAATGGGCTTTTGTATCTTGTAGCCAAATACTCCTTCATCTCAAGAATAGATTCTAAGGCCTTTAGGAATTCAACATCCAGGAATTTTTTTCTTCTTTCTTCTCTATAGGAAAGGTCATTTTCTCCAAAAAACTCAACACGTTTTATATTAGTATCCAAGGGACCAGACTTGGCATATAAAAAAAGCACTACGTTGTACACATGTTTTTATTACCAAACTAGGTGCACCAAAGCTTTGTTAAACCTTGAAATCTAGCAGTAATATAGCATTTCATAGTAAGCCTATAAGTCCTCTGTAACTGATACTAGAGGAATAGATCATTACAGTGGAAGGAGGAGAGATGACCATAGTAGGGAAGTATAGGGTTTCAATAAACAAAGAACTGATAAGGGGAGTAGTTTGTTTTTCCATATCGAAAATGTATCATAGGAAGATATTGTTAAAGATGATATCAGAAGAAGAGATTGATGTAGAAGGAGGAGAAGAGATGACCATGGCAAGGAAGTAGAAGGTTTCAAGAAAAAATTAATTGATAAGGGGAGTAGGTCTATTTTCCAGATCGAAAATGTATCAGAAAAGAGGTATTTGGGCCCTCAATGAAAAGAACGGGGAAAATTTTCCCGAGCATGCCCTCTTTCACATCAAATAACAACATCAAGTAATGTAAACCATATATTTTACTAGGCCTACCCATAGGGTTCAAGTGATACATTGTTTCCTAAAAATTAATAATTTCAAAATATGGATACCAAAAATGACTGCATTAAGTTGACACAAAACATTTCAATCCTTAATTGGAGAAAGGATTATATTAAAAAATTTTAACTCATTAACAATGGTTTCAATCATGAAAAACTAATCTCCGGAGTTTCTCATATTTCAGGAAAAAAAAAAATCTCATGTGGCTTCATTCCTGATCTCAAACTAAACCTCACAGCCAAATACTACTTCATCTCAGGAATGTACTATAAGGCCCTTAAGAATTCAACATCTAGTACATTTTGTATTCTTTTTTCTCTAGATGCAACGTCAATTTCTCCTGAAAACTCAACACATGTTATATCAGTATCCAAGGGACGAGACTTGGCATACAAAAAAAGCACTATGTTCTACACATGATTTTATTACCAAACTAGGTGCACCAAAGATTTGTTAAACCTCGAACCCTCACGGTAAAACTTTAGCACTGTTTACGTTATTTATCTCTGTGGAGGAGAAACTACAATTAAACAATGGACTTCCATTAAATCAAATGTGTGGTACTAGACATGGCACTCAACAAAAGCTCTGTGCTTAGTATAAGCATATTAAGTAGCACACTCCCATTTATTAATACAGTTGATATACACATGTTGGTGTCATTTTTATATGTGGATTGAGTTATAAAAGTGGAAAAATACTATCAACTATATTAATCAATAGGGTTGTTCTAGTTACAGTCATGGGGTGGATTCATCGACCATGGCCGACAAGGTTGATCAAGATTGACAAGGTTGACCATGATTAAACTTACATTAATGTCAATTCTAATGTTGCATTAATGCCACAAAAATGGTTACATTAATGGTTGACATGGTTGATGGAGTTCACCATGTTGGAAGAGGGTTGACCATTATTGACCATATTCAACATAGAGAGTCATTATGGTTGACCATCATAGTCGACTATAGTCATATTTACAATTGTTGACCATGGTTTACCATATTCAACCATATTTGAACATGGTTAACAATAGTTGTTCATAATTAACCATGGTTTCTTCATGGTTGACCATAGTTTAATATGGTGGAACACAATAAAAATATACTTAGTAGTCTATGTGTTGGGTACTAAACATGGGCCTGTGTGTGGGTACTAAACATGGGCTATGCATTCCTTCAGGATCGATTGAACAAAATGATAACGTTTAGTATATGCACACATTAAAAAACAAACAAGATAACTAACCTGGAAAAATATGAACAAATCATTTGAGAACAACACTTCATGGACCCTTCTATTATCATTTCTATTACTTTTCTAATTTCACGACGCAATCCCTTCGACTGAGGATGTTCTTTTATCCGCTAAACACATTTGGCCAAAAATATTATTTGCTTCAAAAGACAGAGACACTCATCTCGGTTCTTAGAAACTTCTTCAAATCTCTGAAAGATATTTTCCACCACCACCAGCACTGTAGCAGCCATGTGTGTTGAACCCATGCCATGGAGGACATTTCAAACAATTGCCTTGATGTTGGTAGGAATAATAGCTCACTTCATACCATAAAATAAAAGCAAAAATGAAAAATTTTAATTTAGTAGGAGACTCGAATTTCACATATTGGTTTAGATTTAGCAAGAGACCTAACTTTCAAATATCAGAAAACAAATAATTAATGGTTATGAAAATATGGAGGAGGCTTAATACACAAAAAGAAATTTGTTATCTCAGATAGAAAAATCTTTAGTTTAACTAAGCCTTTTGAATCAATGGGAAAATATTATTTAGCTTTGTTCGGATTGTGCTAGCTTCTTGATCTAAAACAAAAAGGAAATGAAAAATCATTCTGTTAGCATTATGTAAGAACAGTATACTATATAATCCACACATGCAATGGATATGAAATAATATAGCCATACACCTCGATGACTCACAAAAGCTCACTTATGTGATTGATAAGTTTATTGAAATCATAATTCACGAGAATTTCTCCCTCAACTGCATCTAGATCATTAACTATGTTGTTAGTAGCATCATTCGTTGTTTGAGTGACTCTAATAGCATCGGATCATGGCTCATCTTACTTTATAATAACATGAATAGAACAAGAGGGTGCGTCTTTAGCAACATCAGAAGTGGAAATTAAACAACGGGTTTCAGGGATTTGGTTACGATCTGTCGTAAAAAGAGCTTCTGCAGTAACTTTTTGGGTATCACTACTGTCAATGGTAGTGAAAGAAGACAACACATTGTGGGGAGTAACCTAGGGTAACCTGTCCATGTAATCCTTCTGTGCTAGGGGAATCGATATCATTATCATCTTAGTAAGAAATTTAGGAAATGATTTGTTACAAAGTAATAGCATAACTGGGACATTATAACCGATAAATTTGTGTAATATTTAGTTGTAGAAAAGAGATGTTAAATTTCAACAACACAGATATGAAAAAATGTAATTTTCCCATAGAAAGGGAGCACTATTGTAAATATTTAGAGTGGCCAGAAATTAAATATATTCGCCCTTGATCTCTATGAGCACTTAACATAAAATAGGAAGGAATTATTTAATACCCATATCATCCTCCACAAGAAGCCATATTTTGTGGAACCCTCGACCCTACATAAACTATTTATAAATAGTCTCAACTAAATATAGGGGTCAAACCACAGAACCAAAATTGTTGCGAGCTCAAGACCTTAACCATTAAAAAAGAAGGAAATCATAACTACAAGGTTGTAGGACTGTTGCAAATTACTAGCATTAGAACCCGTTCATTGGCCATAAATGATAGCTTGTATGTAGAATTCCTATAACCAATCTATCAACCATAAGTTGTAGTCTTTCCAACAGTTCAACGACAAGCTCAGAGAATAGAAAAAATGATAATCTCCAAGGTTTGGAGTGAGTCAAGTTCTAATAAATCATAAAACCTTACTTGTAGTGAGTGAATGGTCATTAAACAGCTGAATCGAGGCCTTTGTGAGCGCATAGGAGGAGAAACATTTACCAATTAGTTGCAGAGCAGTGCCAAAAACTAAAGCAGAAGCCAAATGAAAAACTCGACAATGGTTTTGGGGGTAGGTATACCCTAACTACCCCCCAAGTCTCTGGATTCGCTAGATCATTGTCTTGATCAACAATGACAAAGGTACCAAGTGTCCAACATACCAGCTACCCAGTTGAGTTTTGAGAAACTTCGAACCCTAAGGATGAAACCTTAGTTAATGCATGTTGACTATGGTTAGAAACTACATATAATTAAACCTTATTTGACTTGAAAATATTTTGAAGGGAACGAAGATATTTGTAGGACTTTTTTCATATTTATAGCATTTTTTTCTTTTTTTTTTTAAGTTTGGTGGGACTACATCTTTGTAATGCCCCCTGGTAAGACATGTAAATATTTGTTACTATATGAATGTTTCCTTTTAAATAGGAAGTTAAATAAAGAATTGGTAATTGTTAATATTTTGGAATGAGTTAACTACAAGATTCTGCTAAAAATATTATGTTAAGAAAATCCACATTGAATGATTAGAAAATAGTTACAAGGGGTAGTTATTACCCAAAACTGTCTTTTGCAAAATAAAAAGGAAAAAATAATTCTTTCCTGAGGACCTAAAATGGGAGCAACTAGACTTGAGGTGACAGAAAGAAAGAAATTGTTGCAAATACTAAAGGGCATGAAATCCTGGAGTTGGATGGCTAGTGGGATTCCTTCATGTGAAAGGTTATGTCTAGTAGTGACCAGACACTTTGATTCTAAACTGGAGCGTGTGACTCATTAGGGGGTTGCGATGTAGTGAATGACTGATCTCTTGGACGGGTGGTGCATTCTATTTTCCTACAATCCTGTGGTGGATTCATTAGCATTCAAATAAGTGGTAAAATCTTTCTCTAATTTGCATAGTAGTAGGTTATGACGAAAAGACATTGAGTTTATGGTTCTTAGCCTACAATGTTATTGTAAATTGCAGAATGTAATAGAAATGTCAAACAGTGATGAGAATATATATATATATATATTATATTATATATATATATATATATATTATATATAATTTATATATATAACTATCTTGTTAATGGAAAATATTTATTCTTTTGTTACAGGGTTTAGTCCCGAGACAAGCTAGCGTCGCTGGCAGTAGAAGGACTAGTCCCTATATATATAATACATTGTGAAAAATTAAAAATGACTTGTTAGATTCATATTGTCCCCATAGAATTCAAACAATAAGAATAGGAGCTGTAAACAGGAAAAAAAACCATGACCTAAATATGGAAAAGTTCCAATCGTTGTGAGCTAATGTTACTGTATGTAATAAAAGAGATATAATGCCATGAAACAAATGCGAACTCAATCAAAAGAATCCCTTTTAACTATGGAGTGAAACAATGGAGCTAGAATCACTTTACGCCATAGCCCTTTTATTACACAGTGATGAATTAACAAAGAGAGACAAGTGTTGTGTCATGAATAGTCCACTTGAGACATGTAAACAATAGAAGATGAACTAGTGAAAAATCTACATATTAAACACATGTATACATAGAGAAAGTCTACTTTAGATTTGTATGTTGCATTGTAGAAGAGGATAGTACCCAGGAGTAGGTCTACCTTAGCTAAACATGTTGAATGGCTCAGTAACTATCATCGGGTTAAATAATTTAAGTTTACCATAAACCGACTTGACAATAACAAACAAACAAACAAAGTATCTAACCATGCATGTAAGAAGAACCCAAAAATCGACATAGGGTCGAAGCCCTCAACAACAAAGAACTTTATGACTCAGTCTCCAATGGAGATAAACATTTGAATAACCTAGAACTAACTCTATGGAGGAAACAAGCACATCATGAGCATAATCAAACCTAGAGATGCAGAACCAATGGATGACGAAGGGAAAAAACCTATTTTGAAACCCTGAATGAAGAAGAAGGGAACCAGTAAAACCCTGTCGAGCATAAATGTAATTCCTGCACAAAATCGAGACCATATGAAGGGTAGGTAAATCAATAGCGGATTTGAGAACCCAGAAATAAAACAAGGAAACATGGAACTAACAATCTTCAATTAAGTGCATCAATACCACAAATAATTACCTGTGAGTTGCCACAACTGAGAGTCGAGAACTCTGGAGTCCTCCTTTAGCTGAATTGAGTGCATTTTCGGTAATCGAAGCAAGTTTAAGAGTATGTATGAGAATACTAAGACCAAAGCACAAAGGTTGAATTATTCCATTCACCCAAATGTCACCAAAGGTCATAGTTGTTCACTAAGAAAAAAAAAAGAGAGATTGAATGAGTCAAACCCTAGAACTACCAAAGTTTTCCAATCAAGGGTAAGTTGCACCAGATGAAAGTGAAAAAATAAGAGCACTAAAAATAACCTAAGGCATGTAAAACCCTAGTCATGCATGATGAAGGATTCGAGATCCATAGAAATCAGAAGGCGATGTAACAAATACTAAAGAGATTGAATGGAGTAGGGAATTAAGAGGTGACCATCAAACCCTCATGTTCCTCTCCACCATCCGATGTAGCACAAATCTCATAGAGTTGGGATTCTCTGCCAAGTGGACAAGGGTAGTCCCCAACACGGTAATATATTTAATTATATATATCCATTTTCCACATATGAACAATCACAACCTATATATTAACGAAATATTAATAATATTCGATACCAACTAATACAAAAACCAAACTCATGGAGTTATTTACTATATGGTATGTATAAGTATTACTACACCAGAATGTCACAATTAATCACCAACGGACTTATTTTATGAAGGTCCCTTAAGGTTGTGGTAAAAAATTAGCAGGAAGAATTAAAGTGGCACTTCAAAGTTTAATTTTTTTTACTATGACTAGGCTAGGTGTAGAGAAATGTGTCAAGTGGTATCAGAGCGTGGTTACAACATTGCGGCCTCGAATGTGCAAACATAATAATAAAAAACATGTTCTTTGTTTCACAAAGAAATAGAAGGGCATTCATGAGGAGAGGAGGCAGAAGAATGGTGCGAACTTCCCCTAGAATTCCCATAGGTCATCGCTCGATACCTGTACAGGGACAAAACCCAGAGATGTGGGTCCATTTGGGAAATGACACTCCAAATACGACATCAATGATGATGGAGACCATACAATAATTAAAGGAGGAGGTAGCTAAACTAAAAGTTGATAATGAAAAATGTTAAGGGACCAGGAAAGGATCATAAAAAGTTTAATAGATCGACAAAACCGGAGGAATTCATATCCCACAGTCAAAGATGGTGATCGGATAGAGTCTCAGCAATGAAGAGATATCATCCCTCTAGCGAAAAGTGAGACATAGGAGTCAGAAAGAGGCAAGGATACAAAAACTGGTAAGACATAGTTTGGTAATACCTCTGAGAGTAAGAAGTTGGGGGGAGGAAAACGACATAAATTAGAATTGCAAGGGTAATTCAAGAAAATCAATCCTTGAATATTCAATGGTGAGTCTGAAGAGGCAACAAAGGAATGGTTGGTCAATATTAATAAATACTTTCAAATTTATGAATATAATGATAACTTGAAGGATTGCTTGGAAATTTACCAGCTGCAAGGAAAAGTAACTTTGTGGTGGGAGGAGGTCAAAGCAGTTCAAGGGGTGGACGAACAAGGAACTACATGGGAAAAGTTTCAACAGTGCTTTAAGAATAAATATTTGACTGAGATTTTTTATGATGATAAGGTGAGAGAGTTCCATGACCTCAGACTGGGATAGTTAACAATGGATGAATACATGGCTAAATTTACTTCGCTTATGAAATATATTCCATACATAAGAGAAGAAAAGGAAAAAGTACAAATATTTATAAGAAGTTTGTATGCTTTCATGAATGAGCATCTGGAGTTTGAAATTTCGAAAACAATGGATGAAGTTGTGTGTAAAGTGTGAATATGCTATCAACAAATGATGCAAAAAGGATATAATCCTAAATTGTTGTCTGATAAGAAGGGATAGAAGTATGTACATAATGGTAAATGTGGGAAATTTAGTGCCATAAAAAATTCACCCATAAGTGAGCAGAATAAAAACCTGGGCAAAATTCCACAGAAACCTAAGGTTTTGGGTGAATAAAAATCCACAGATACTTTGACTAAATCTAAGGCAGAGCCGTCTTCCAGACCCCCACTGCAATTTCAGGGATGTGGGGAACATCATTACATTAAGAATTGTCCTTATCGAAAAAGACCCGAGTAGATTGCACAGATTCAAGAAGAATCTATGGTGGGAGAAGTGGCTAAGAGTATGCCTAAGATCAATGTAGCCCTGGAGGATCACCAGAGGGAATACAAAATGAAGATGGTGGAATTCAAAGGTAAGATATTTAATCATGTTGTGGAAATTTTAATTGATCTTGGAGCTAGTTTGAGTTATATAAGCCCTAAAATAGTTGAACCATGTCATCTGCAAATATTTAAATTTAAAATTCCATGGTTGGTATAACTAGCCACATGAGCTAAAAGGAGGGTGTCTACTAAAATTGATAATTTCCCTATTGTAATCACAGATCATCCCATCACAACAAATTTAAATATTTTGACCCTAGGATCATATGATATTTTGATTGGCATGGACTGACTTGAGAGTCATTGGTCTCTTATTAATTGTAAAGCTAAAACAATTAGCTACCTCAATGATGAGGGATTTCGTCATGAAATTCAAGGAGTCCAAAGATCTGTGAAGTTGAGATCCATTACTACCTCGCAACTGGGTAAATGTATTGGGGGGATGTCAAACATATGTAGTATAGGTGGCATATACTAATTCAAAAGAGAAAATCATAACTCTAGAAAATATACACATAGTACAAGAATTTTGAGATTTATTTCTGGAGGAGATTCTTAGATTACCCCTCAAGCGGGGCATTTACTTTAATATAGAGTTAATTCCTAGAGTTTCCCCAATATCCAAGCCCCTTCTCGTACGAGCATTCTAGAATTGATTGAATTAAATATGCAGCTCCAAGAAGTGTTGGAAAAAAGGTACATCCACCCAAGAGTGTCACCTTGGGGGGCTCTTGTGATTTTCATGAGGAAGAAAGATGGAACCTTGCAAATTTGAATTGACTACTACCAATTAAACAAGATAAATGTTAAAAATAAGTATCCATTACCACGAATAGATGATATGTTCGACCAGGTCAAAGGAGCTATTGTATTATCAAAGATTTTTTTTTTCTGGGCAAATGCTAAACTATTATATTAAGAAAAAGAAAAGATATTTACAAGAGGTCGAGACCTCTGAGAGCAAGTGAACTGCTCTTTGACTGGTTTAACAAACAAAAAACTGAGATTACAGGCTTGATACAGTGCCTGTTTCCACCATTACAATTCCAGGTTACCAAATTTAAACATTACATCCTGGAATTAGCAAAAACATAGACAAAATAGTGACTAGACAAAGACAAGATGCCTGATAGGAGATGTAGGCTAGAAAGTTGACACGTCGCACTATCCGGACGGAGTACAGGTGGCGACGGCGCCTGAGTCCTGGTGGCAAGCTGGACGCTACCCGGGTGGGCATAGTTGCCACCCGCCATCAAAAGAACAGGGACGATCTGAGCTCGGGTTTCCCTTGTACAAAAACTGAAAACCAAAAATCGCAGGAGGATTACCTTACGCCTGCTTAGCTTCTGCATCCGCATGGTCCGCATTAGCTTTCTGCATAGCCTCTTCCTGCTCGGCCTTCCATTCCGCCTCCTCGCGCTCTGGGTCCGGAAGAAACTCAATTTCCATGCCATTAGGAATGTCCTCCAGTCTCAGAAAACCTGGAGGGAGGACGGGGTACAGACGGCCACCGAAGAAGCGTTCCGGCTTCTTGGCATCCTCAGGTATCTTCTTGGCATCTGAACTGTTTGTCTCCATGTCCATAAGGCTGCAAATCTCTCTGAGAGCCTCAGTCTGCTCCTTGGATTGAAAGCCAGTGCTGTCCTCCTCGAGCTTGTTCTGAGAGGAGGGCAGGTAGGAGCTTTCCTCCTGGCTGCCATTCTGAGAGGAATTGGTGGAGCTAGACCCCTGCTCCTCGAAAATTCCTTTGCCCTTGCCAACTTCATCATTTTCCTCTGAAAAAACCACTGTGATAATTGCAGAAATAATTGGCTTGTTGCTTCTGCGAATGTAGTTAAATCTAATCGTTTGCACAGAGTTGATGACATCTGAGTCGGATTCATCAGAGCCCGGAGAATTGGGCGAGACACAGGCCAGCGGTGAGATCCTCTGCGGAGTATGTGTTCCTCTGCCCCCAGAATCCGCCTTCTTGCCGGAATGTTTGCCCCTGCTGGGCGAAGCATGGCCTCTGAGAGGCATCCTGGAGCTATAGAATTTCAACTGGGTTTTCTGGACAAGCTTTGCCGTGAAAAAATATGACAGTGGGGGCCAAATCTTAAAATAGCTACCGCCTCTGAACCAGTTCGACTTCCTGGACCAGTAAGTGAGATGGCCTCTTTGCTTACACTCCCTAACTCTCTTCACCCCTGCTCGCAGAGCTTCTCTCTCATGTAAACCAAAGTCGAAACCTCTGGCCTGAACAGGTGAGCCTGTCAAACTGAACCCCAACATTTTGTTTGCCTCTGTCTGCATTCCTTGATAACTCGAGCAGAGGAAATGGCATTGAATGCCATTCAATGCGTAGTTAATGGAATTCATATCTCTCCGGACAGGTTGCCTTCACGCCGAAGGCTTCGCGTGTCCATCACATGGGCAGCCTCTTGCCACTTGTCACCCGCATCCGGGTATATTGTATTATCAAAGATTGATTTAAGCTCTCAATACCATTAAATCTGAATCAAGGAAATAGACATATGCAAAATGAAGAAGTTGAGATCCACATTCTGCATCATTCATTTCTTGAACCACTTCTCACCCTCAGTAAGCAACCCTCTGACTTATGTTATTGAATCTTCAGTGACTGCAAACTCCATTCCTCTTATCTGAGCCCTGTTGTCATCAAAAGAGTGAATAAAATCATAACATTAACTCAGATTGTAACCATGAAACCATTGGAAAATCGACTCCCATCCTCTATTTCTGAATAAAGGTGAAACTTCATCATAGACCTCGAACCATATTCCATCTAGTTCAAATCGTCTCACATGACCTAAATTTCCCATTTCTTAATTGAGAAAAACATAACACTCAACCATGTGTTTTCAAAAATTGCTAGCAATTTCACTGTCTACTACCAACCAGTCACCGAGGTTTGATGGAAATCGCTAATTTGCACATAGATCTTGTTTTAACTGTCCTCTCCAAACCCTTTTTAATGTTTTCAAACCACCTCAAACCATCACATAAAGTCATATCATAGGTTAAATTTCATAAAAAACGTTTAAAGAGTTTAAAATGACCCAAGTGATAGTTATAAAACTTTATTTTTTTTAAATTTTGCAGGCACTATGACAATAGTTTGTAGTGCAACCTATAGGCACTATGAAAATATTTCATAGCACCACTTGTTTTTGGCATCCAGTTGGTGCAAGACTCGGGTAAAAATAAAATGGCATGACATGAACAACTTAACATGGTTTTTTTAACTCTTATGCCACCTTTTCACACCAAAATTTTACCTAGTCTTACACTTAAGCCCACTTTGCTTGTAATAAAACTCTTAACTAATTTTTAAAACATTTTGACCATTTTTTGAAAGTATAAACTTAGAGCTAATATAATCTCTTTGCAAACTTCCCGAATGCAATAGCAGAAAAGCTGTCTCTAATTGTCAGCAGATATCGAAGGGACAGAAGAGGAATTGATGTTTGAGAAATCTTTCTAGGAAAAGATGTCGTGTTCGTTAGACTTGGATAGCCCCACAAAATGAAGAGCCAAACAAATCGTGACTTTATATAAGATAACAGGAATTGTAAGTGAAATATCAACCTTGATATATGCATAAGATAGTAGTAGCTTGCAAGTTGATGGACTTAGGGTGCACTATTAGAGTCAATTTTGAAGGTGTTAGATAATATTGTCTTAAATTGATATGGTTTTGTCTTAATTGTTAACTATCTTAAGTGAGTTTAATCTTAATTTCTATTTTCTTAAGTGGGCATTGTCTTAAATATAATATTTTGTCTTAAAATATCTTTGTCTCAAACTGTTTTTGTCTTAAAATATTTTTGTTTTAAACTGTTTTTGTCTTAAATTAAAGTTTTGACTTAAAATATTTTTGTCTCAAACTCTTTTTCTCTTAAATATAAAGTTGTCCTAGAATATATTTGTCTCAAACTTTTTTTTGTCTTAAATATAAAGTTTTGTCTTAAAATATTTTTGTCTCAAACTGCTTTTGTCTTAAATTTTATATTTAAGACAATTCAATTGATATTAAATTTTAATGTAAAATAACTAAAACAAAAAGTGACTTTTTAAGACAAAAGATTTATTTTGTGTTAAAAAAATCTCCAACATATATAATAGTAATGCAAAATATCCAACGATAGATTGAAGCTCCAAATGTGCCTAGATATTTATTAATACGCTTTTGTTGGTAGGTATTGGAATGTGTGATATATATATATATATATATATATATATATATATATACATATATATTTAACATAGATATATATATCTTTTTTATTTTAGATTTATTTAAATATGGGTAGAAGCTCCAAATGTGCCTAATATTTATCAATACACTTTTGTTGGTAGGTATTGGAACGTGTGGATGTTATATGGATTATATATCTATATAGATTTATTTTAAATATATATATATATATAGTATATATCTATATATATATATATCTATATATTATATATATATATATATATTATATATATATATTTATAAATTAATTTATTTTAAATATGAATAGGATTTTGTTTGTCATTTTATGATATAGTTATTTTTTATTTATATATTTTTAAATTTTTATTTTTATTGATATAAACAAAATTTAAATTTTGATAATTAGATAAACAAAGTTGGGCTGAATTTAAAATAAGCTTTTCAACTCAATAATCATATATATGCTTCACAAAATCCCCGCTCCGCTCACTGACTTAGAATACCAATTCTTTAATTTTAAACTCATAAATTCCTTAGATGGTCTTTCTACTAATTAATAAGCTTTTCAACTCAATAATCATATATATGCTTCACAAAATCCCCGCTCCGCTCACTGACTTAGAATACCAATTCTTTAATTTTAAACTCATAAATTCCTTAGATGGTCTTTCTACTAATTTCTTCACACACTAGTTTGATCACATATATCATATGTAATGCCTAAAATACCATACATATATATGGAATCTTCATACAAATTACGAGCAGCAAAATGACATGACAAATTTTCATGGAAGCAGACACGAAGACTTGTACAATCCACATGTGAGAGGGGTGGCAGACACATTCCTCATATATTTTGCAGCTTCTTCATGGCTTGGCCTTGGGCATCCTTGTCCCACACTTACTACACCATCGGGAATTATATATTGATTAACCTCAACTTACGTACTTTAGAGTCTCGATTCTCCATTTTCTATTCATTTAACTCAAATTCACGTACACTTAATTGGCAATTTCCTTCGGATATGCTCTATACAAATGAGTTCGCTGGCTGTTTTGGTTGGTGTGAAAAATTGATTATTATTTTATTTTAATTATTTGTTAAAAATATTATTTATTTATTTTTAATTAAATTAAAAGTTTAATATTATACTAATTATCTTATTTTAATTATTTATCTTAATAAATTTGAATTTAGAAATATTAAAATTACATTATAATATGTCTATCATATCATTAAATAGTGTAATTATTAACTTAAATTTAAAATCACTTGAATTTAGAATATTTGATGATATTACATTAATAAGAATTATTACAAAATATTATTGATGATGATGATGATGGTTAACGTCCACTGAGACCAAACATTGGTCTATTGGACCTAAAGAAACAAATTATTTATTTTGATTTAAGATTTTATTCCTATGCTCAAAAAGCTTGGAGATAAGCCTCCCGAACTCACTATAATTTTGACATTGTAAAAGGCTAGGAAGGTCAGTATTGTGACAAATATTGTGAAACTGAGATCTAATGTGGTTGTACACGCGGCACTCTAAGAGAAAGTGGTTTTCGTCCTCGATGTTCCTATTCTCACATATATGGCAGATCCTTTCCATCCATGGTGTTTTAGGAACTACCCAACGACCTGTTTCACTATGGAGCTCATGAGAATTCGTTCTAATCTTTGCTATATTAATTTTCTTCTTTGATCTAGTTAAAATAGAGAGATACTTTTGATCTTCTAGGGTGGGGTTGATGACCTTCTTATAATAACTTAATTTTCTTTTAGCTGTTAAATCTTTCTCACACCACAATTTTTCTTTGAACTTAGAAGTAACAATATCTTTAATGTTATTAATGTTTTGCAATGCATCATTCTCATCGATCTCCCAATAGTTTAACTAGGCCCTTGTGTCTTTATGCCACCCCCGATTGAGCCTTAGGTGGTTTTGGCTAGAATTTAAAGTTAGCTTAAGAAGTCTATGATCATCTATATTATTGAGTTTGTGCTTGTACAACAGAATCCTAATCATAGCTAGGCCCTCAGTAGGGGAAAGACGTGCTTTTATAAAGAAAATAGGATAGGGTGTAATACTTTTAATTTTCAGGTTATAAGTTATAAAACGCTTCTGGATTTGCTCAATCTTTCTCCATGATTCTCTAGAGATGCTACAACCCCAAACCTCACAGCCATATAAGATAACAGGAGTGACTAAAGTTTCAAAGAGGAACTTCTTTTTATCCCACATTACGAGGTTTATTGTTTTACAATTATTTTCAAGACCAAAATAAGCTTTCCATCCCCCATTAATCCCTTTCTCAGTGCTATGGTTCCAATTGAGCTTGTGATGAATATGAATTCCTAGGTACTTGTAAGAATACACTTCCTCTAAGTTATTATTGTCAAACATAAAATTAGCGTAAGTATCCTTCTTGCATTTTGTAATTGTAACTTTTGTTTCGTTAGTGTTAACAATCATATCCATGGTAGAGCAGAAATCCTTAAGAAGCTTGAGTTGCTTATCAAGATCAGATGGGCACCTTGCGAAAAGAACAATATCGTCAGCATAGAGAAGAAGGATGACGACTATCCCAACTAAGCTCGTGCCATCACATCCTGCTTCCTCTAAATAGCCTTCGAGCTTATCGATGTAAATGCCAAATAGGGTAGGGGAGAGGGGGAAACCTTGTTTAACTCTGATGTTACTCTTAATATCTTTCGACCACCCCTCATTTCTCTTTATCTTAGCAATTACATTCTTGTATAACCTTATAGCAATAGCTCTCAACTCGAGAGGAACCTTTAGCTCTTCTAATCTATTCCAATGGTTGTACCTAGGAATCGTATCGAAAGCCTTTCTAAAGTCCAAAAAGAAACAAAATAAATTGGATTTATCATTATGACATTCCTCAACAATGATCCTAAGCTTAACGAGGTGGTCTATTATTGAGTGATGCCTTCTAAAACCTGCTTGGCCTTTAGCCCACTTACCTTCACTTTCAAGCCATATGCTTAACTTCTTTTCCAAAATACTACCATATAATCTGGCTAAGAGAGGGTTGATCATAATTTTCTGATAATTACAGGGGTTATTTGTATCCCCACTTTTAAAAATAGGGATAATGAGGCTCTCAGTCTAAGGTTTAGGGAACCCTTGCTTGACTTCTTGATTGAAAAGCTTGTGGATGTGCGGGATGAGGACAAGACCTCCAATTTTTAAGATTTCCATCTAGTAACGTTCAATGTCCTTAGCTTTCCCATTACCCAGGAGATTAACCCCAAACTTAATGTCTTCTAAAGAGAAAACTTCTTTTGTTGTGAGCAGGGTTTCCAAATTATCCATGACATTTGGAGATTCATAAATCTTTTTAAGGTAGGAATTCCAATCATGAAGGGAAAGTTTATTATTATGTTTAGTCTTCCTAGTCAGAATCTGCCTCCAAAATTTCTTAGGAGCTACCTTAAAGAGGTGTAAGAGATTCTCCTATCTTTGAGAAATGCACTACCTCTTTTTCCTTTTAGTTAGGGCTTTGTATATTTTTATCTTGTCCATTTTAAGAGATTCATCAACAGTTTCCTTAATTGCTCTCCTCGCACTTTTACAATCTTTGTCATACCATGGGTTGGTTTTGCTATTTCTTTTATTATTTGAAACTTCAATTGATAACTTGTTAATAGAATACGAGGGGGTTGTAGTAAAATTATGATAGAGGTCTTCTATGTTATTTATACTAGATAAAGGAAGCAAATTAGTTTTTAATTCATTTAGAAAGAGATCGTTTTTGTTCCTATCAAATATTAAGTTCTTTTGGTTGTGAGTATTATTTTCTATGGGAACTCTATGCATGACAAAATTGAGAGATATAAGTAAAGGCCTATGATCAGAGTCAGGTTCGTGGTCGTTTAAGATGTCAAAATTTATTATTTCGTTGTATAATGGGAGATCGGAAATAACGTAGTCTAGCACGCTACAACCAAGTCCATGGATGCAAGTCATCTTGCTGGAATTGGGTCACTTCTTTAGACCATTGCAAATTATGAGATCCTGAGCACTACAGAGCTTGACTAGCTCTGACCCAAAAAAAAATTCCCCGAGGTCTTTAGAGCTCCTTTTGTACCTATTAGCTAGAGTAGGGTATTCGTCTAACCAGAGAGGATTACGGTCAGAATGATTGCTTAGAATAATAGCTTGGTTGTTTGAAGTTCGAGCATTAAAGTCACCCATTAAAAAGATATTACTGTCATTCCTTAGGTTAGAAATATCATTCTCTAAACCATTGTAAGGGTTAGTTTTATCTAGATTCTTCTTCTTATAGAAGTTAGAATTGATGGGGAGAAATAACATATTGCTATGTAGAAATTTTTATTATTAATGTCACTAATCTTTATCCAACTATATTGGTTGTGAGGGTCATTTTTATAAATCCTAGCATGGGGGGAGATGTTCTTCTTAATGTAACAAGTTATTCCCCCAATTCCTCTATGGGAGGATCGCTTGTTCCAGGTAGACCATAGCGTAAAGCCATCTATGTCAGGGACCTTAGATTCTTCGGGCTCCCAAGTTTCAACAAGCAAAATAATATCAACATCATTTGAAATCCAAATTATCTTGGGACCTTTGTTCCATGGGAAGCTCCGACAGTTCCAAGAAAGGATACAGAGCATGTTTAATTGCTATTGATTACTATCTTTTTGGTTTCTATCTCGAATAAAGGATTTTCTATTTCTGATTATTGCCCATTTTCCTTCCTCTCTAGCTTCTTTTACCTTTTGAACCTCCTTTCTTAATTTTGCTTGATCTTTTGGAATGAGATCTTCATTTATGAATATTCCCGTTCCTTTTAGGCTTGAGGTTTTACTAAGTATGTCGTACTTATGATCAATGGATCTCACCTTTATGTGAATTAGTCTTTCTGTATCCAGATTAATTTCCCCAACCTTGTTGCTTCTATGAGACACATTGTTTCAATTTGTAATCTATTATGTAATTCTTTCTGGGCTAAGGCTAAAGTACCCTCATTTACTTCATCTTTTAAACCAAAGATTATAAGGTTCAAGGCCCTTTTGTTACATTCGTGGTCTAATTCTATTATTTTTTTATTTCATCTTTAGTTGGTTTGATACCTAACCTAACTACCACATTTTTTAGGGTGAGGTGGCTATTAATTTTTTCTTCTAGTTCTTTAATCATGTCTTTCATTTTAAGACTCTCTAAAGTATCAACATCTCCTTGCTGGGATTGTTGGTTAGTATTTTGGTTTTGTTTTTCTATATCCTGCAATCTAGTCTCCATTGCCTCGATTTTATTCTCTAGTAGTTCTATTTTATTTTCTATTTTTTTTTGGATCGTGTCTTTAAAATATGAAAATTTATTTTCCAGCATGGCTTCTAACTCTTTTTTTAGCTTGACTTCTCTTTCTTCTCTACGTTTCTCTAAAGACTTTATATGCTCATAAAAGCCTTTGTAGAGTAACTGTGTTAGGTCTTCCCCTGGTAATCTTTGGTAACTGTGGTGAAATATTCATACTTGAAATTATATAAGCAAATATGTATTAGAAAAAGAAAAAGATAAGGAATGTGTGTACCTGATATCAGCAAACCTGACTGCAGATTAGCAAAGATAATTATTTTAGAAATATAATATAATATTTTTAAATATTAATTATTAAAAATATATTATAATTTATATATATTTTTATCAATATTAATATAAATCCAAACTCTTCATTTTTATCAACTTATATTAACCACATTTACCAATGTTGTTATGCATGTGATTGATATATGTCTATCAGCTTATATCAACCACATTTATTAATGTGGTTGTGCTACTTATGTAACATTAGCAATTGATGGCTTCTTTCAATAATTTAGACGAGGGATTGCAATATTTAGTTTCTCTCTTTTTAACTAATTTATTTATATATTTCGTGTGATAGTTATGGCTAGGCTTGAGGGTTAGCTTAATTGGTCTTGTTCCTATACTCAAAACACCATAGAAGTCGACACTATCTGGGCCATAGTTGAGGTGAAGTGATGTAACCTTTGTCCCGAAGATGAACCACATTAGATGGTTCTAAAAGTCGACAAATTGAAAAAATGATACAATTAATCTAGAGGAAAAATATCAAGAACAAGATGAATAAAAAAAAATTGAAATAAAAAATAAATTCATATTTAACTATCCATATGAGCAGATATCTACACCCCAACAAAAGTGTTGTAATAATAAAATAAATTTATCTTTAACTATTTAGATGAGCAAATATCTACACCCTAATTTCATTGCACAATATTTATGCGTTGTGCTGAGTATGATTATATTTTTGTTTAATATATATTATAGATAGAAATATGTAATATATATTACATATATGATTAGGAATTAAATATATATTCTAGGAAGACTTAAATATCATTTTCAATTCTCTTGACATTCTCCCGAAGTGATATATAATTAAATGTTGGAAAGGCAGAGGAGTAATCTGAAAATGGAATGTACTTGTTCAAGGGTGCAAGGTATCCATTTTCCATAATTTCAAATGTGAGCTATACACTCCAAGTGACCTCTGAAAATGTGAAAACTTCTTATTTCTTATACAGAGATAGACTGTAGGGGCATTCACCAGACATGTCACCTCTAAAGAGAGGATGAGTTCCAGAGACTACCTAGCCCTCTACAGGCTCTACCTAAAGAAATAACGAAGTAAACACTTAGAAGTCTTTGACATACACATACTTGAAGTTTGATGTCTTGCGGAATAAGGTAAATAACTTTCTGCAGCTGAATAGGTGATTATGTGTGTATGCAAGTTATGTATATTTTCTTTTTAACACTTTATATTAGTTTTTTTTAGCATATCATCTTCAGCAAATAAAGACATCAAAAGGATGAAGCAGTTCACCCCTTTTGGGCTACATCTGTTGGACCAAGCCTCTCAAACTAGGCTTGTCCTCTTGTATTAAAAAAGATACAAAGGCTAATACAAGAATATCAGTGTCTCGAAAGACAAATCTGACTATAAATACACAATCAGAAGATAGGAATTAGCTAAACATGCTCTTTCCCAAGCACTAAATAGTGAAATTGTACCTTATGCAATACTTTCCCCAATTGGCCCTAATGGCCCTTTAAACTTGCATGGAGAATTTTGAGGTGAAGATGACCTCAATTGATTCTGAAACCTCTGCCATTAAACTCATAAGGTCGAAAATAATAGACATAGGCTTTTGAATCACCAAAAATGGATGAACATAGCCCCCAAACAGCTCAAGCACTGAAATGGCCCTAGTGGCCCTAAAAGCTTCCCTAAAGCTAAACAGTGAGAAGAATGTCTCAATAGGCAAAACGAGTTGTAGAAATGGATTCAGAATGCTCAATTCTTTCAAAATGGACCTTCGTTCCACATTCAATGGTTGCACACATCCCAATGCAGCTCCCAAACTGATATGGCCCTAGTGGCTCCTGGAACTTCTACGAAGCAAAAACACCTACAAATGACCTCTGATCGCTGTGAAACCTATGCCAATGGCTTCAGAAGGTCGAAGAGACCCAAAATCAAAAAACAATTCGTCCAAAAAGGACTTTCCTAGCCAAAGTTATGGCTCATTGAAGATTTCCTCCAGTTTGGCCTAGAATCACTCCAACTAACTGAAGTTGGAGGCCAGACAGGCCCGCCAAATATGGCGGGACCGCCCAAATTTGGCGCTTCGCCAAATTTTGAGCCGGCTAAACCGCGCTCTAATTGCAGTTTAATTGAATGCCATGTGAACAGTTTATGCCTTGGCAGTTCTGCATGGGATTGCGTGCCCCAAACTCTGGGTTAACTGTTGTTTTCCTCCGTGTTCAATGGTTATGTGACCACGTCTCACACATTAAACGGTGATCATTATGTAATACCCCGTGCGGTTAGGAGCTTAGCACCTGGACTTTGGCGCTGCACACATGGTAAGGGGCTGGCCCCCAACGAGCCCACCCGAACCAAATTTAAAATTCTTAATCAATCCATTCCGCCTTCGTATCAACTCTCAACCATATGGTCTAACAGTAAGGCGGGAGTGTTATAATGTAGGTCACGTGTTCAAACCCCTTTTCTACCAAAATTTTAACGTAGGCCAACAAACCGTACTGAACTCATGATGATGTCACGCGGGCCACGTGGCGGTTTTTGATTTGCTGCCCAAAAGGAATATTCCCTGGAATATTCTAAGGAATATTTTGTGGAATATTCTTTCTTTAATTTTTTTGAAAAAATTCAAAAATTAAGAGTCATTGGGCGATTTTATTTTTTGCATAACTTCTGTATACGGAGACCGTTTTTCGAACCATTCAAAGCACCAGAATTAGAAAGACGAGCTCTATCCAGTCGTTTAGGTTCAAACCAATTCTGAGCACTTTCATTTTTGACCATTTTACGACACTTGGTCCTAAGCTCCTGATCACACCTCCCAAATGAGAAGGCTTTTGGTCCCCAAAAGCTTACTGAATCTCTGAACTGAACTATACAACACTTGAGGAATAGAAATATCCTCTTCCGTTCAGCCAAAAGAGCATAGTGATGCCAAAATGTTCTACCTTGCCAACTGTCGTCATGGCTACTTTTCGCTGCATAAGCCAAGTACTCATCAAATCTCGACCAAGCTTGTTCGCCAGACAAACTGAAAATTTGCAGAAACCAACAATGATACTTGCTGATATATGAGCTGAAATCTTCCTCTAAACATGTGGGCTTGCCAACTGTCACGATGTCCATCCATGGCACCTCCGGTCGAAAAGAAGAGCTGCCTCCCAAATGAGAAGGCTTTTACAAAGATGAAACACTTCATCATTTCTCATCTTTACAATCTTGGAGATCAAATTAACCTTTTCCAAGTCAATATTACATTGCATGCATGGTTAAAATCAAAGTAATCAACCCTTCAAGTTAATCACACATATGTAGAGCTATAACTAGGGTCTCTCACACCTCTAATTATTCCACATTAATAAGTCAATCTGGGAACGTTTTTTTATTGCAAAGAGTAGCTCAATCCGAGGCTATTTGTCCAAGTAATGCTTAGTAGTATAGTGTTCAGAAGATTCGAAAGAAAACAGATGCTAAGCTGTAACTAAACTAACCCAAAAGATAAAATCACACAAGATAGTTGATCAGTCAAGGGTACGGAAGCAATAACCCATCCCTCTAGAAACTGATAAAGAAAAGAAATTAGAGCATGGGCTTATAGGTCTGGGAGCTAAGCAGCGTCTTGTCGAGGCTCACTACAGCCTTAGACCTTCTCTCACACCAAAACTACAAAGGCAGTTAAATGAAACGGCAGAAAGTAAAATGGAACAGCAAAATGGAAATGGAACAACAGTAAAATGGAACAGCAATAATAAAATGGAACAACAGTAATCAAATGGAACAACAATAATAAAATGGAACAACAATCCTTGACGAATTATGGAACAACAACCATCACCCATATGTACATGTTCTATACTAACATAGCAATCTGAGAATGATGAATGATATAACTATGTTTCTAAACAGAGTAACGCTACTTTCAAGTTCCACAAATATGATTTCACATGGATCCAATGACAATAACATTCATACCAACACTCTGTTATAGAAATAGCTGATTAAAGATGCAATTCAACCTTGAATAGATCCAATTGTACAGTGCAGAGACATTATATGGAGAAATCATTCAGATATTGATTATAACAGAGCATAGCATATCATATGAAAGATGTATCAGATTACTAAATAATAAAGATAAACAAACCACACACAAATCACCGTATAATGATACAAAAGCAAGTGTCCTTCGGAGCTGGGCCCTTAGCTGCCAATGGTACATCGCCTTAGGTTACTCCAGACGCAGAGATGAAATGAACACCAAGTATTTTATATTAATTGCATCCACAAAAGTATAAAAAAACCAGGTCTCAGTGAGACTCGATGATCAAAGTTGTTCTGAAACTATAAAATTACAAAAACAGTCGTCTTCTTGCTCAATGACGCTGTGCCTTTATATAAAAGTAATGACGGAGGTATCTAGATACTCAAAGATAAGTAAAGCAGCGATCCCTCAGGATCAAAGATCTTGAGGGATTCGCTAATCGTTTAATCCTTCTCTTTTCTTTCTTGCGTTCACCGACTCGGTGTCCCACATTCTTTTCCTAGACTATTCAGCTCTAATTTTGCTTGATCTTGTTCGCATCTGGTTTCCCACTGGAGGGACAACAGTTATTTTTCCT
Organism: Pinus taeda; assembly: GCA_000404065.3. Taxonomy (NCBI): domain Eukaryota; kingdom Viridiplantae; phylum Streptophyta; class Pinopsida; order Pinales; family Pinaceae; genus Pinus; species Pinus taeda. The sequence goes on along the minus strand of APFE031124234.1, from coordinate 2,432 downwards.
CTACTTCTCACTTTTGGACGGAAACTCCTTGCTTCCACGTCTTCCTGCATAGAAAACGTCAATTATTAGCACTTGAGCTTCCTTTGTCTATTCTTGCACATTTTATCAAAATCCTTTGTCTTCTTTGAATTCATAATGCAGAAAAGGTTACAATTATTATTGAAAAACTACTAGATTGCTTGTCAAAAGCATACCTTCCAAGTGCTCCACAACATACATGTTTAAAATACAAGGAAACCATCATGATCCCTATGCTCATGCATATCATTCTCATGCATGCAGTTTATCTTTCAACTTTCTCTTAAGTACAATCAAAAGTACAATATCCTCGATCACATGTACATGTACTTTCAAAGCTGAAATGAATATAACTTTCGCTATGATAGAGTGAGTCTCATACTCATCTTTTCCATCGCGCAACTTGCATTCCCTTAACAAAGAAATGCATTCAATCAAAGGACATGGAACTTTAATTGGATAAGAATTCTAACCATTTCTTACCAATCCATTTCAAAGGCGCTTCCTTTAACTGCACATCGATATCAACATGTGTATCGTCCTGACACATATCAATGATGAAAAATTCCTTCCCATTCTTGCCATACTCTTTCTCCAATTTCTTCAATTTTCGTGGAAGCATTGTTGGATTCAGAGTCCAACACCTTTCAGTAGTATGTCCATGCTTATGGAAAAAAGTGCAACACATGTTTATCTTCTTGACAACATGATTTGCATTGTTCAATGGAACTTTGGCTTCTTTCCTCCTTTCCTTCAAAAGTTTCCTGTATGTTGCCATTCTTTTCCAACATCTAGAAACACTATGGTTAACCAAACCACAAAAAGAACATGCAATTCTTTTCCAATGCTTATGTGGAAATTTACCATGCTTTACATGATGAAAGGAAATATGATTGAAATCAGATTTATACCTTTCTCTTTCACCTTTATTGCCTTCATGAGGAGGTGAATCAAACGAAGAAGTGGCTCCCTTTGGAACACCATCAATCCCTTCAGTGGTTTTAGAGCTTTCACAATTCTCTTGTTCAAGGGCATGCTTATGCACACCTTCTTCTTGCAAGGTATGTTTCAAACTATTTCATTCCTCAAGGAACAACCTTTACAACCTTGAGGTAGGGAACTTGAAATGAAACTCCTTCCAGGAACCGTTTCAATTGCCTTCATGGCTGCCTTGGAACTTTCTCCATAATATTGTCCATAACCAAGACCCAAATTCTTAGGCCTTACCTCAACCGTTATTGGCTCAACTATACCTTGTGCATATTTGCCTAATCCTTTTCTTTCATATCCCATTTTGGACATCAACTTGGACCCTATTCCTTTGGTATGTTTCTCAAAAGAACCAACACACTTTTCAATTGAGGAAATTGAAGACAAGTTTGAATGATTTACCTCATCCTCATGCATTTTCTTGGACAAAGCTTCTTGAGCTTGAAGGAGTTGTTTCTCCATGTCATGCAGTCTTTGGAGAATTATTTCCTTCTCATCCTTCATAGCCAACAATTGTGCATGAAGCTTAACACTTTCTCTTTGATCCTCAATGAGAATCTGCACCATGTCCTTCACCTTAATGAACTCATTCTTCATGTCATCATTGAATTTTGTGAAGGAGGAACCTTCACTTGTGGAAGAAGTTGACATTATGTAAATGATCAATTAAACAAAAGAAATTTCCAAATAAGATTTCTCAAAGCTTTCAATCAAATGACAATCTTTAACCAAATGTCAAAAAAAAACCCCCTCCTTATTCAAGCAACCATTTGCAACAAATAAAACAGTCAATCTCTTAGACTGCTTTACACCTTTTGCACAAACAAATGCTCAACTCGAGCTCTGGTACCATCTGATCTGAAAATGGAATGTACTTGTTTAAGGGTGCAAGGTATCCATTTTCCATAATTTCAAATGTGATTTATACAAAAAGGTGAAAACTTCTTATTTCTTATACAGAGATAGACTGTAGGAGCATTCATTGGACATGTCACCTCTAAGGAGAGGATGAGTTCCAGAGGCTACTTGGCCTTCTACAGGCTCTGCCTAAAGAAATAACAAAGTAAACACTTAGAAGTCTTTGACATACACATACTTGAAGTTTAATGTCTTGGAATAATACAAATAACTTTCTGCAGCTGAATAGGTGATTATGTGTGAATGCAAGTTATGTATATTTTCTGTTTAACACTTTATATCAGTTTTGTTTAGCATATCATCTTCAACAAATAAAGACATCAAAATGATAAAGTTGTTCACCCCTTCTGGGCTACATCTGCTGGACCAAGCCTCTCCAACTAGGCTTGTCCTCTTGTATTAAAATGCTACAAATGCTAATACAAGAATATGAATGTCTCGAAAGACAGATCTAACTGTAAATACAAAATCAGAAGATAGGAATTAGCTAAACATGCTCTTTCCCA
>APFE031124227.1:4901-15486 GCA_000404065.3 Pinus taeda | reverse complement strand
ATCAAAAATAGGAGGGTGTAGCACTGTGTCAGATTTCTGAATGAATAGTTGGTTCAGCTTCAGGATCTCTGCCTCTGTAAGTATCTTGGATCCTTGATTGATTAGGTCCAGCAGGGATAAAGGAATCAGTTTCCTTTGAGTTTTGAATTGGACCATATCCCTGATGGCCTGAGGGGTAGTGTAAAATACAACCTCACCTTGAGGATTCATTACTGCCCTTTGTGTTGGATCATAGCCCTCAGCACATAAATAGATAAGGTCAGGGAACTGCTTGACTTGGGGCATTTTAAAAGTTGGGAGGGAGGATTCCCAAATGCCTAGGATATCAGTCCCATCCCTGTGCCTAGCCCTGAATTCATTTAACAAGTGAATGTGAAATGTACATCTGGAGGAGGAGTCTTCTGAAATCTAGTAGTCTAAATCTGCAAAGTCTTTCCAGTCCAGCTCTCTCTGAGGAGCATTTAGGGGAGTGACATTGAGGGTTGCTGTTCCTATAGGGGCAGCCATGTTCTGCCTCAAGTATTTCTTGAGAAGCTGTGTTTGTCAATTGGAATGGTAAAATTGAGGGGGGTAGAAACCAGCAAGTTTGGTGCATAGACAACTATAATCAGTGTTGGAATTCTCTGAGGAGGCCTTTATGCATTTGACAGGCCTTTTTCAGGTAATTTGGGAGCAATGTAGTAAGTTCACGATTGCGCGAACCGGGCAGGGTTTTACCAGAAATTGTAGCCTAAATGAGGTCTCCACCACTGTTTTTTAACTCTAAATTGTAGAACAGAGGTAGGTTACAGCTGGTTTTCCGGTGAATTTTCAATCCTGTGGCTTCTTGCGGTGTATTTTACGAGAAATTGAGAAAAAAACAGTTCGAGGGAGGATGAAGACTCAAATACCTGTTTGACCGTAGCTTGAGGTGAGGTTGCAGTTGGGTTAACTGTCTGAGCTTTGCAAAGGGTCGCATGGTAGCTGGTGGTGCAGTTGTCGTGGAGTGCATGCAGATGGCGGAACAGCGCTTTTCGCAAAAAAAACAGTGAAATTGGCGAAAATACGGTAAAATTTGGCTTTATAGTTATTTGGCGCACCTTTAGGATGACGTCAGCATGACGTCAACGTGAGGGCCCGCGTCGGATGACGTCAGCAGGACGTCATCGGGTGACGTGGCGGTCAACGACCGGTCCACGGGGGCGATGAGGTGGCGGCCAGGTGGGCGAATGAGGGACGAGGTGAGCGGACGTGGTGGTGACGTGCGCGACAGCAGGACGAGGACGTGGACGGGACAGGTGTTGCCATATCGGGACCCTTCCTGTACGGTGAAGAAGCTGTCAGACGATGCTCTGATGGGATTTGGGCGCGACAACTGTCCCCACGTGACGCAAGCGTCTGACAGATATCGGAAGGTATCTGTCAGACGTGTACGGTGCTATGATATTAACGAGGGCCGTCGATCTGGAGGCGCGCGATCCAACGGCTGTCGGGCGATCAGCTTGCACGAGCCCTTAACGCCTGCCTTCATTAACCTTCGGACGTCGGGATTGCCCGAAAACACTGTGTGCCGTCGATTTGGGACAGGCGCCATCTGACGGCCATCGGATGGGTGATCTGCACGGAAGATAGCGGCCAACAGGCGGGTTTTAAAAAAATAATATTTTTCGGCCATTTGCGACCGGCGGGCCCCTCCATGTGCCGAAACATTTTTGGTGGTTTTTTATTGATTTTCTTTATAAAAATGATTTAACCCACCAACCTTAGGAAAACATGAAATTTCGGGTTTTATGCAAGGTTTGGGTATAAATTTTTGTGAAGGCAGAAACTATAGGGAAAGGGGTCCAAATGGGTTTTATACAATGTGAAAGGGTCAACTGGCTCCCGACCTTAGGATAAGGTGGGAAAAGGATATTTCCATAGTTTTTCCACCCTTGGGTGGTTTTTAGGGGATAAAGAGGTTTTTCAAAGGTTTTTAAGGACAAAATGGAACTTTTGGGTAGGGAAACCGGTTGAGATGGAGCAAAAGGTTGAACATGGGTTCTTGACCTTGACCAAATGTCAATTCAAGTCCTAGGGAGTGAACATTATGGCTATAGTGCCAAGGAGGGGGTATTTATACATTGTGGGGTTTATACACCATGGTGTTTATAATAATAGGGATAGTGGGGTATAGGGGGCTAAGTAATAGAGTTAGTTGTTAATATGGAGGGAACATATGGATGAGGGCTGGTTCAACCAAGTTTTCTTTGAAAATAACTTGGAGTCAAGAGTAGATCAAAATGAAAAGATTTTTGCACAAGAAATGTGGCTTCTTAAAGCCATAAGAATATGTCAAAGATATGAATTTCTGTGCTCTGTGCAACTTGGGAAAGGGTGTTAGTAATGAGTGATATACAGATGAAAACAAGGGAGTTAGTCATGCTCCAGTGAGTTGCTCTTCCTATAGATGTTTCAACAACTTTGATCTTGAAAGAGATAGCACTTTTGCAACCCATCTACCTACCCAACTAGTTCTCCTAACATTTTTTGTTCCTTCTTGGAGGGTGCATTTGGACTTGCAAACCCTTTGTATGCCCTTTTCTTTTCATTGGCTTTTTGCTTTCATTTCCTATCTAATACAACTCTTATTCCTTCCAAGGTCCCAGATTAAACAGTTGGGAACCTTAGTTTCTCTACCTAGCCATTGATCTGCCAAGATTTAACAGTTTGGACAGATTTCATTCTCTATTCTACAACATAAATTGAAAACATGGCATGATCCAGATTAGGCTGTTGGATCATCCATAGACTTTTATGAACATGCAGGCCTAGATATACCATTTCTTTCTATTGCAAATATGGAACCTTTGTGGCAGCAAACATGGAGCATATTTGACACTTACATTTGCCAATCATGAAATATGAAACCTATTGGTATAGGTATCCAACAAAACCACCTTTTTACAATCATTTGGTGATTCCTAAATTTATTTCTGGCTTTATTTCTCAATTCCTCCAACCTCATCAACTGGTTGATCCTCTCTTGAAGTAAGGCAGAAGGGGTTCCTCTTGAAGCTTGGGAGAGCTGTAAAGAGGGAAGGGTAATGTTGGGTGACTCTATCGGCCCAAAGGAAATTTGTTAGAGCGTTGTGCCAATTCCTCTGGTTGTCTGTGACAGACTTACGGATTATGCGTATGTGGTTCTTATTTGAGGAATCTGCAACTCAATTTCCCTGGGGGTAATAGTTTACTGCATACCTTATGTGGATCGATTTATCAATAGCAAATTCAGTCAATTTCAGTGATGAAAAGTAAGAAGCATTATCAAATATGAGAGTGTTAGGGATGCCATACCTGTTGATAATGAATTTCTCAATGAACAATATTACCTCATCTTCGTTCACCTTCTGAAGCGGGATGGCTTTGGTCCATCTGGCGAAGTAGTTAGTTTTTGTGAGTATATACTTATGCTGCTCTGAAGAGTTTGGAGTTATCTCGCATATGACGTCTAGGCCCCATTGCTGAAAAGGTCGATAAATCATAATAGGCCTGAGGGGAACAACTGGCTTTCTTTCTCGTCCTGCAGCAGTTTGACACACTTTGCATTTGTGAGCGTAGGCATGCGAGTCTCTGAACACTGTGGGCCAATAATATCCAGCTCTTAATATTTTTTGAGCAGTCGTCTCTCTGCCGTAGTGACCATCTGCTAGGGCATCACACATTTATTTCAATACATGGTTGTCATCATCCTTTTCCAAATACCTCAACCAAATTCCATCATAATTTTTTTCTGTATAATGTGTCATTGGCCAAGTGATATTAATTAGATTTCAGTCTGAGCGCTCTCCTCTGTGATGCATCCATGTGTTCAGGACATGACCCTTATGTGAGATAGAAGCGTATGTCATAATACCATGACTCAAGATCCAAAAGGGCTTCTGACGCTTCGCGTTCATATATCAGTGCTTCATTAATCCATAGGGGCTCCTCCCTGCATTCTACTTGTTCATATTGCATGCTCTGCGCTTCTGGTTCTTTGGATGCCCCTTCTCTATCCGCCAAGTATTCTGCTACTAGTCTGCACAACCCCTGCCCTAAGACTATCTTTGCTGGCTTACTCTTGAGGTCGAATTCTTGAAGTGCAGTGATAAGGGCATAAATTTTTTATGGCCTTAAAAACTACAAAGCCTTGTTTCTCCGCATCTGGGTAGTTCAGTTCTGCTCCTTGGAGATTATAACTCATGTAAGAAATAGGTACTTCATTGCCATCATCATTTTCTTGAGTGAGAATTGCGGCATACGAAAGATCAGAAGCAAAGGTGTATAAAAAGAATTCCTTGCCAAAATTGGGGTTGACCAATGTAGGAGCTTCTGCAATGACTTCCTTGATTCGCTGAAATTATTTCTTAGCTTCATCACTCCATTTATACAGAACGTCTTTCTTCATCGTCAGCTACTTGGGGTGCACTATTTACGCGAAACCTTAGACAAATTTTCTAACGAAATAGATCTTCCCGAAGAAGGATTGCATGGCCTTCTTATTTGCACGGGGTTGTATTCTCATGATGGTCTCTATTCTTTTAGGATCAATAAAAATCCCTTATTTAGAGACGATATGACCCAGTAGTTTCCCTTCTGTGACTGCGAAGACGCTCTTCTTTGGATTCAATGATATTCCATACCTTCGGCATCTTTCGAAAATTTGTCTCAAGTGATAGATATGATCCCTACTGTGATATGAATACATAATGATGTCTTCCATGTAAACCACTATTGATCTTTTAATCAACCCTCAGAAAGCTATGTCCATAGCTCTCTGGAATGTGGCACCCACATTAATAAGTCCAAAAGGCATTTTATGATATGCGTAGGTGCCCCATGTAGTGTTGAAGGTTGCTTCAGCTGATATCCACTAGATACCAACACTTGATTATATCCTGAAAACCCATCTAATAGGGATAACATTTCAGACCCAGAAACACATTGAAGGATGTGTTCCATAGAGGGGACAAGATAGTTATCATTTTGCGATGCTTTGTTTAGGTCTCTGAAATCGATACATAGCCTGATATATCCGTTTTTCTTCCTTACTGGCATGAGATTGGATACCCAGTAGGTGTGTCTGACTGGGAAAATGATTTTAGCATCCAGCATTTTGTTCAATTCTTTCTTCACCAATGGTTCCAGGCTTGGATGCATCTTGCGAAGTTTTTGTTGGTAGTGTTTAGCCTCCCTTTCTAAAGGAATTGCATGCTGCATAACACTGGTATCAAAGGTTTTTAGATCTCCATATGTCCATACAAAGATGTCATTGTATTCTTTGAATAGCCTGACAAATGCAGCCTTTTCTTGTGGAGAGCACCCCAAGCCTAAATTAACAGTTTTTGGGTCTTCTTTGGCCCCAAGGTTGACCAATTCCTACTTCATGGATGAGCTATGTGTTTTGCAATTAGTTGGCTTCTTGAATTTACTATGAAGGTCATACAAGTGCTCCATCTTGAAAACTGACTTGGGAATTGTATTGAACTGATCCTTTTTCTCATCTTCGCTCTCGTTCATAAGCTTGTCATGCTCATTTTCATCAATGACTACATTCTTGAATGTCTTCTCACAGTGCAAGAACTCAAGGATTTTCTCATCATCTTCGAACACCTGCCAGTTTCAGATGTTATCAAGCACGGATGGTCTGAAAATCAATTCAACATAACATTTATTCTTCCTCAATCTAAAATCAGGCAAAAGTTTAGCTGCCATACCAACCATCAAATCGTCACCTTGGTTTTTCTCTTGAGGTATGTATGTGATATTGAAAGAATCGAAACTATCAATTAAGCTCCATACCTCATGATGGTACCTTACCAGGTGCGTCGAATTGCAGTGTATCCTCTTCCTTACCTGGTCCACGATTATCTATGAGTCACCAAAGACTTTAAGATTTTTCACCTTCATATCAATGGCTTTCTTCAGGCCCTGCAACAAGCCTTCCTACTTTACCGTGTTGTTGGTGCACATGAAATCCAAATGGCTAGCCATCAGATGTTGGTTCCCTTGTCGATCAACGAGAATGCTCCCAACACCCACACTTTCAAGGCAGTTAGAGCCATCAAAATAGAGTATCCAAAATATAGAGTCTAATGGTACATCAATTGAATTGCTTCCTATGAAACTAGTTCTATTATCTACTATACTACAAGGTGGTTCATCAGTTGGATTACAGGGGAGAGATTCCAACTGTGTGTTTATTGCAGTTTCTTTAGTTGTTTCTGCATGGAATTCTCCAAAACAGGTTTCTGTGGCACAAACATTGAAACTATAATTCCGAAGGATAGAGTTGGTAAATGTTATAGGTTCATTGGGACCGTTTAGCTTCGTCACTACATACTTCATGTATCTTTCGTGATCAACTCTCAGCATATCACTCTTCTCCTTCTGACGTAGTAAGAGATGGGACCAATCAATCGAGAAATATCCATTCAGTTTTTTTGACCAATTCCTACTAAGCAGCATTCCATAAGCCTCGGGTATATTGACTACCACTATATCAATGACTTGCGTGTATTGTGGTTTAGCAGTCATCTGAATCAATACATCTTCCAATTCCCCAATTACTTTCACATTTGTCTTATCTAATTGCATGATTCGAGTTCCAGTTATCTCAGGTATCGCATGAAGTATTTTACAACAATGTAAGGCATCACAGTGGATGAGGCACCTGAGTCTACCAAGCAATTGTGTGTTGACATTATGATATAGGTATTGTCCTTGATGGCAACTCACGCAGATGAAAGATCAAAGTATAGTAGGTAAACAACAAAGAATTACAAATCAATCTTCATAGAATGAAGAAAGAAAGGTATGCATAGGTTCATCATTGACCAAGCTGCGTATACACGTAGGTTCATTGTCTACAAGTCTCATATACCTACACATGCACTTTCACATAAGGAAAAGCGCGTATACCTTGGAAAACTAAGTTTTTGGTCCGAAGTATTTGGTCCATGGTATTGGTCCAAGGTATTGACCCTACGTATTTGGTCCAAGGTATTAGTTATTGGGTTATGGTGCATTGCTGGATCTGTGCCAAGGATGAACCTTAGCGGATGATGAGGGATCAGATCTAATGATGGATCAGGATCTCAAGATGTAAAATGAACTATCATTATGTGTTTTGCTCATGTATATTCTAGATCTGAATACTGACGCATATATTATTTTGTAAATGATATGATCTGGGTATAACTAAAGTCTGGAATAGCTGCAGAACTCTAAATTTATAATTGGAGATGTATACGTTGGTTGCCTTTGAGAAAAGAGTTTGTACACGTAGGTTCAACACATGGAAGTAGTGTATACCTTATAAAATATGTTTCAGTTATTTCTCTTTACTGTTGCAGAGTTCTAGGTTCTAGTTACTGTATTCTGGTGACAGTATTCTGAATGATCAGATTGATGGGTTGTCTAAGTGAATGATTTATTCGGTTGTGGTTGGTTCAAAAGGTGATTGGTTGATGCAGATGTATTTGATGATTGAATGATGTTGTTGATGGATCCAGTCTGAAAATTTATGAAACGTGGTCCCTAGAGGAAGAGAGAAGGTCATCTCCTTCTGTAGGTCAGCACCTATGTACTAGCAAACATATCGGCTAGTGCAAGATCTAGGGGGTTGTATCTCCATTCAAGGAGAAGCTGGAGAATGACAGAAGGTTGTAACCTTCTATAGGTAGAAGCCTGTCGTGGAGCGATAAAAAGGTGTCTTTGTAATTCCTAATTACCTCACATTAATTTTCAACCCAGGGACGACTTTTTATTTCAAGAGTGTACTCAGTCTAAGGCGGATATTTACTCAAGAGTAATGTTTAGTAGTACAACGTTCAAAAAATACAAGAGTAAACAGATGCTAAACTTAAATTACTTCAAAAGGATAAAATCACACAAGGCAACTTATCAGTCAAGGGTGCGGAAGCGATAACCCATCCCTCTAGAAACTGATGGAAAGGAAATTAGATCATGGACCATAGGTCTGGGAGCTAGGCAGCGACTACTGAGGCTCACTACAGCCTTAGACCTTCTCTCACATCAAAGCAGCAAATAAAAGTAAATGGAATGGCAGAAAGTAAAATAGAACAGCATATAGGAAATGGAACAGCAAGTCTAAAATGGAACGGCCATAAATGGAACAACAAACTAGAATTAAAGGAATCTGAACAACAAACTTTAATTAATGGAAATGAACAATAGCAAAGCCAAATTAATAGCAATCTTTACTCTAAGAACAAATCGAACAGCACAAGGAAATAGAACAACATTGATTAATGATGGAATATGGAACAATGCTGGAAAGTCAAATATAAATACACACGGCACACCTCACACTAATATAGTAATCTGATATGGTAATCCAATTATCCGTCTTAGTTATAAAGAATACGACTGTCTTTTAGAATGGAGCAGCAACGTTCATAGATTCAACAATCGCAAGGAAATATAATTTCTAAGATGAAAATAATACCAATGGTCAAATGTTACAACACAGGCACTCCATAATTGAATAGCAATGGTATCCTGTAAAAAAAACCATTTATATCAGTACCTAAAGAAACAGCAATGCATTGCAAAATCGATATGATATTTCTGTCTCAGAAAATGAGATTACGTGACAGAGCTGTGATGTAGAATAATATAACATACCAGATTACCAAATAAAATGGATAAGCAAACCACGCATAAAACGAAAGAATATAATATACAGTAGCAGCAACAGCGTACTCCACCAGAGGCTGGGCCCTTAGCCGCCAGCGGACGCCGCTGGGTTACTTCAGAAGGAAAAGAGTGAACAACAACTCCCAAATCATGTATTAACCAGCAAATTGTGGAATCATTACAACAACAAATGCTTGAGAATTACAACATGCAACAATCCCTATCCTATGAATAATCCACCATCATTCTTCATCATTTTTCATCTCCCAAAAATCATCCTAAAGTCATCACGAAGTCATCCCCATCTCTGATCTCTGTTTTCATTTAAATAGAAAGATCGGAGAGAAGTTACAATAAAGATAAGTACAACATGATTTCTTTTACAAAATTGGATTGATTCTAACCAGTTGATAAACAAGAAAATATATTTCCTTCCATCTCTCAACAAAAGCAAGACGAATTTGGCTTTGCAGCTGAGATTTGGAGGACAGCCGCAACAGCAAATCTGAGAAAATCGTGCTCAAAGAACCCTGCGTTTCTCTCTGTACAAGCCAAATTTGGGCAAACCGTTCCTTGAAAAAGTTAATTGGGCCCGTTCTGGATAAAAGCCATGTTCCGGATTTCTCAGATTCGTCTTCATTTTCTCAAAATCTCAACCAGAAAACTGTCACTCCTTATTCCAACGAATTTCTGAGTTGGCACTTTTAAAAATCAAATCTTCAGTCTGGAAGTTACCTTGGAGGCTAAAAATGGTGAATAATGTTATAACCAACTTATTAGAACTATCATTGATAAAATAATTCATAATCATCAATTTATTAGAAATAAAGGAGAATAAATAATATAAGAGCATAAATCATCATAAAATGGATTTATATAATAAATTATAATAAATGACATGATGAAGAATAGTGGAAATAGGTGGGATAAGTGTTCAAAAGTGATAATAATAATGGCATATTAACGACCCAACATACCCCCACACTCAATATGTTGCATGTCCTCATGCAACGAAAACTGAATATATTGCATGTCCTCATGCAACCCAAAAACAAAAACCCATGTGTTATCCAAGCAATAAAAAAAATATGTTAATCTCAGCGCATGAAATGGATAGAACAAATGAATTCTTCCCTAATTAATGAATATTCAATTTTAGGAATCTTTGATGAAGGCATAACAACTTTTACATTGACGTTCAAATTATGTGCATATGAAGTTGCAGCAAAATATGATATAAGTGACAGCAACCTTCATTAACCATTTTCCAAAAAACTACAAACTAGATTTTGTTGAAATGTGGTAAGTAAATTTATAATATATGAATGACTTTATGATCCAAAAGTCGGATTGTTTTGATGCATGGATCATGAGATATAAACAAAATGGCTGTAGGTGAGAGTGCATGATTTCCGAAATTTTATGAACCAATTTATCTTGAAATGATCTGGGTTTGTATATTTTAATAGTATGTCTATGTTTCCTAGAGATCACAAGAATTGAGTTCACAGTTTTAAAAATATTATGGAAATCAATTTCTACACTGAAATTGTATGCCTTAAATGAGAAAGAAAATAGAAAACATCCATCATGCGTAGCAATTCCTCCCCCGCTCTGAAAAATTAGCATGCCCTCATGCGATGCTAGAAAACAAATAGAGGTGGTTGCTACTATCTGTTGAAGTCTATGCTTGGTGTAAAACAACATGGAATAAGGGAGGTGTTGAGAATGAATAAGAATAGCAAGGGATGATAAAGAATATGAATGACGTGGTCATAAGAAAGAAATGAAGGAACACTCCCCACACTCGGAAATGATATGCTGCTGAAAAATGAGAAGTGGTAAAAACTATGAAATGAAGGATGATAAATAATGCTCAAAATGGATTTTCATGAAATTCTCCTAAATTCGTAATAAATCAGAA
>APFE031124214.1:213783-276191 GCA_000404065.3 Pinus taeda | reverse complement strand
AAAGCCTTTTTATGTGTCTTCTATATTCTTTATTTAATTTAGGATTAATCCTCTATATTTATAATATGTTTAAGCTTAAGAAACATATAAGTAATTATTAAATTTGATGACATTAAATTCTCTTTAAATTATTGTTATAAAGTTGTATCACTAGGTCATGATTATCATTTTAAATTTGAATTTTCTGATTTTTAATGTGATAATCTATGGAATCTTTTTAGGGTGGGTCTGTTATAGGTTATATTGTTAGGATAGTGATTTTGAGGTAGTCGTGCAAAATTAGAATTGAGTGGTGTAGGAGCTACATGGATGACACTAGAATTATAGTTTACATCTAGTAAGGGGGTTCTTCATGTTTTAATTCAATGATCTAGCCCAAGTGCATGAAATTAGGTTAGAGGCTCTTAGATTTGTAAACAATACCTTAATGGTATACCCCCAATGAAACAATGATTTTTTTTTATCTATAAAGGGGCTCTTAGATTTGTAAAAAATACCTTAATGGTATACCCCCAATGAAACAATGATTTTTTTTATCTATAAAGGGGCTCTAAGATTTGTAAAAAATACCTTAATGGTATACACCCAATGAAACAATGATTTTTTATCTCTAATATTTTCCTAACTAGCTTGATTAGTTTGGGTGGGTTTTCAAAACCACTGCATGCAAACCTAGCTAACCTTAAAGAAAGTGGCATCCTCCTAGAAGGGTTTTATCTTCGGAAAACCTAATCACCTTTAGTGTTATCATAAGGTTTGTATTAGGTTAACCTTTCCATAGACCTCAATAAATTCTTTCCATTAACCAAAAGCACAACTCGTTGGTATAATACATGAATTTTCTCAACACATTCTTCCATTATCATGGCCTAGATCATCATATGTATGATTCCCTACTTAAGAAACACAAATTAAGGTAAGGATGGTCCCACCAACACAAAATCTTCCTCCACCTAAAGTTCCCTAGGTAATAAACATGGATGAATCTCTCTGGATTGAATTTAATTGTAAAAACAATAGAAATGGTTCAATTGAGGATCTTCCCTCAAATATCCTAAATCCCAAGTCTCTGAACCACATAGCCGTAGTTTCAATTGATCGTATTTGGCCATTGGCTAAGATTATGAGTTAATCTCTTTATGGGGCCACATATCAAGGGGATGGGAACTAAAGAGCATCCTCACTAGCACTATTTCTACACTTACATAAGAATTGAGTGGTTTATGACATCAATTTCCAATTGAAGTGACTTTTGGTCAAACTGGATTCCTATAACTAATTTTTTCATGCTCTTTTAGATCTCAAGGATAATGTTGTAGAGATGGAAGATGGTGTATATTTGTAATGAAACCATGAAACATTGAGAGTGTAAATGACCTTGTCAATGAATCCATTGCTATCAACAATTGACTTATCTTATTGGGACTTATATTTTGTGTTTAAAAAATGTTGAAATTGTATGGCTTATGCATCACATCTCCCTATTGATAATTTTTTTAGAGGCTAATATTTCTAATCTTGTCATTTTGTTTTGGGAAAGATGGTGTTTTTATATTGGTCTTTTCAAAGTTTATTAACATTGTTATTAATCATAGTTCTTTCCTATTGTAAAGAATTGCTTGGATTATGCTAAAATTTGAATAGTTAATTATTGGGCTTGGCCAACATCTATGCTTCCAATGAATTAGGTCAAAGTGTATCATTTTTCTTTCGGATCAGTTGAAACTTATTGAAAATATTTGGAATATCTATGGGGATCTCAACATGGTTGAGTATTAAGAAGAGAAATAAAGGATGTTTCTAGTGAACATACCTATTAGTGAGAAAAATCTTTAGAGTCATGTGTTGTGCCATATGACCCTAACTAGCCTTGGTGGAAACATTATGCCAAGCTTTGGTTTATATTGATGAATTTCAAGAAAGAGATACAATGAATTTATAAGAGGCTTGATAGGGGTCTTCTTTCATAACATAAATTTTATTTTGACTTGACATCTATAGACTAAATAGACCATGTCAATGATACAACTAGTCCAATGGAAAACGATCTCATTTGGTTTATAATCCCCTCAAAATATGATTACATGTTTATTACTAGAAATAGATATGTCATGAATGTTCCCACCTCTAGAGCGTAGGCTATCTAGCCAATATCCTTACTATGTGGAACTAGATTACCTAGTTATTCTAGGATAATGGTTGGGTAGCATGTCAAGAAGACACTATATCTAGAATGATTTCCTTTCTACATATGTGTTCAAGGTGTACCATGAAACAACAATGCAATTCATAATGAGATAGAGGACCTAATAGTAGTGGCACAATAAGAACTTAAGATCATGAAAATAAACTCGTGTAACATCATTGTGTCATTTTCTTTGGGCGGATATCTCTAGTAGATGAGAGGTGCTCAATGACAAGAACAACTTCATTGGATTAATGTTGGGGACTAACCTGTGAAATCCTTATTTAAATTCCTTTCCATGGAGGAGGCCACCAAGTATGTATCTACATGGAATACCTCTCTAATCAAACTTCTAATATGGAGAAAATTGAAAGAGAGTTTGTGGAGCATTTTAGAATGGCTTTCCAAACTCACTAGATATACATAGAGTGGCATAAAGCTACCAAAAATGCCTTGACCTTATACCATGCAAAATTAGAAAGGATTAGAGTCAAGGATGTAAACCAACCTTATTTCTAAATGAGATTCCTTCATCCCTACATGAGATGGTTGATGATAAGACATGTTTCCTTGATGACTTTCCCTAGTAATTTTACAAGGCGACCTAAGAAATTGTGGGGCCAAATATGTTTCTTACTTATCATGAATTCCTTTGTAATAATTCATTGGGTGTGGATATTAATTAACGGATTATTAAATCAATTCCTAATGCAAAAATCCATTACTCATTACCAATTGGAGGCTCATCACTCTTATTAGTTCACGATATATAAAATTATATAAAAATTTATGTTTCTACATAGTATACACATTCTTCAAAAAATTGTCTACCCTAAGAAAAAATATTTCTTTTAGGGAGGTAAATACATGATAGTCTGATCATAATTTAGGAAGGTGTGGAGTGGACCAAATAAACCAACATTGATGTCTTATTTTGTTGGCAGTATGGCTAATATGTTGTCATTAATGGAAACCTGCATGTCAAATATGTCCTTGATGTCAACTTGGTTATAATATGATGTGTTATAGAACCACCACTAATAACATGAATGATGCTATAGGAAATTACATAGGATAAGAAAGAGAATTGATAGCTCAGTCAAGGATGCATGAAAAAGATGAAATTTGAAAATTATATGAGACACATGTGAAGAAGAGTCATGTACATATGTAGGTATATTGAACAAAAGTCACGCACATAACACTATCTATGGAAAATTGAGAACCAGGAGACAATCCCATGGTGATTGCCCACAATATTGTGACAAAAATCTCTATTTGATCTCATCAACAATTATTGACAACAATTACCAAAGGATTTTCCTGTGTTATTGGCAATGAAAATGGCTATATAAGGGTTAGGATATCAAGGAGTTGAGTGTGAAATGAAATGGAGTATTGATTTGTGATCTGAGATGGAACAAGTGTGCACCAAGGAGCAAGGAAAAGCTTAGATATGAGAGATATGATGATGTGTTGAAAGATATGATTACTGTAGAATCTTTGAATTGCTAAAAATGCAAGATTTGTGATTATAATAGATCTGTGATCTGGATGTATGCGAAAATATCTATGTTTTTGACAGATTATATATGCAAGTTAGAGTTAATGCTTGCAGAAAAAGTTTGATGTATTTATTGATTAATGTTTTGATATTTGTACGAGGGTTGTATTACTAAATATTGTGTACATATGTAGATCTGCCTCTGAATAGTTACATATATTGCCTAAATGGTTTTGATTTGGTTAATGTTGTTATTTGTAGATGAATATGGGTTTTACTTCTATTGATTGATGATTGACATAGGTTGGTGAAGTCACCGTGATGGATGATTTACTATCAGGGCTTGATAAATATTGATTTAAGATACATACACTAGTGCTATGCATGAGAAATGTGTATATACATTTACCCCTTAATGAAAATCGCGTATATATTCTAACTTAGTAAGGGGTTGTTGTGTTGTTCAATTATGACAATATATTGGTTCAGTATGCTATTGATTGTCAATGATGTCTTGATTAGAATGTTTTCTATTTGATTGGTGATCTAATATTTGTTATGTGTGTTGAGTTTGATTAGTGATTGGTTGGTTGTGCAATATCTAGTTGTAGTAATTCAATATCGGTATTTAGTGATTCAGTTTTCAATGATCGGTGTCTGGTATCTTGGAATTTGGCTTGAGCACATTGTTGGGTATGGGTCCAATTTGAAAATTTAATGAAAGGTGGCCTACATGTTTTGATGGTTGATTGAGACAGGTGGATCCAGTATGAAAACTATGTAATGTGGTCCATGAAGGTGATGAGGGTTGGAGCCTTCAGTGGGTGCTAGAGAACTAGTGTAGGTTGTAGCCTCTTATAAGTAGCAGTTTGTGTGATGGTAAGAGTCTATAAAAATACAACATTTCATGGAGATTTATTTATAATAATAAAAGGACAATGACAACAACAACAATGGTTTTATCCCACATTGGGTTTCCACCTAAAATCTTTGTGTCCTTATGTGCTGATGTATTTATTATCTGTTATGGTTTTTCTACTCTTTACTCCTCATAACTAATGAATAATGAATGAAAAATCAATTGATGATGAAATGGTTAAAGTTGAAAAACTGATGGAAACTTTGAAAAAATAGTAATCTACATATACATGGCTTTCATTCACTCAAGGTTCATACACACACAAGTTTTATAAATAAGAATAATGTACACTCCTCTGAATTTAAAATTGACGATTAAGTGAAATAAAAATATTAACTCACCCCTCCCCCCCTCTTGGTATTTTTCCTAACAATTTGAATCAGAGTAGGTCCCTTAGAAGAAGCTTGATCACTTAAAGGGATATCTATCAAGATTGGTAGTCAAGATGGAATTTTTTCTACCATGCCTCCCTTTCTTAATGATATGAACTTTATGTTTTGGAAGGAAAGAATGAGATTGTACTTGTAGCCAATAGGAGTTGATGTGTGGGTAGTTGTTGAAGGTGGATATCAATATATAGGATCCATTCCCACTGATAATATAGGAAATAAGTTGAATGAGAACAATGCAAATTCAATAAATGCTATCTTGGGAGGACTAGTAGAATCCAAATTCGTGAAGGTCATGTAGCTAGACATAGCAAAAATCTATATTAGATAAGCTTGTCTACAACTATGAAGGTGATAGTAAGGTAAAAAATGGAAAATTTCAATCATATATAATTCAGTATGAGTCTCTTAGAATGCATGATGATGAGAGCATCGCAAACTTTTTCTTTAGACTAGATGAGATTGTTAACACAA
Organism: Pinus taeda; assembly: GCA_000404065.3. Taxonomy (NCBI): domain Eukaryota; kingdom Viridiplantae; phylum Streptophyta; class Pinopsida; order Pinales; family Pinaceae; genus Pinus; species Pinus taeda. The sequence continues at coordinate 270,720 of APFE031124214.1, read as the reverse complement.
TGAGAGGACTCGGTGATAATATTGAAGATGTTACGAATTTTTAAAATATGTTGAGATTGCTAACGCCTAATTTTAATGCAAAAGTTTCAATTACATGGGATATTTACAGCTTATGAAATGAGAAAAAGGGGGAATACATCATAAATGAGAGAAGTTGCCTTAATAACCACCTATAAAGGAAAAGGAAAGGAAGAGCCTAAAGATACAAGCTACATTTCAGATGAGGAAGAAGCGAATTTTGTGAGGAAGTTGCAAGTAGGAATTGGTAAGTTCAAAGGTAAACTTCCTTTTAAATGTTTTTCTTCTGGAAGAGAAGGACACTACACATCCAAATTTCCATATAAAGAAAACCATGGTAAGAGAGAGAATTGAAAGGAACTATCCAAGAAAGATGTCAAAAAGAAATTCTTTGCAAAGAAAAGCTTTTATTTTAAAGAAAGTGAAGATTCAACTGATGATTAGGTAGATTTAGATTCAGATTCTAACACTAATTACAAGGTACTTATGGCTCTTAAAGACCAATAAAAAAATTGTGAAATGGGCGATTTAATGCAATTATTAAGAGAAATCGATAGACTCACGAATGCAAAGAAATAACTGGAAAATAAATAAAGAAGTATGGTAAAGGAAATAAACATGTTATAGAGTCATTTAGAAGCAACCAATAAAAGAGAGGAAGTCTTAATGAAACAACTTCAAGAAAAGAAAAGACATTATGAAAATATAGAATCATAACTAGTAACACTAAGGGATGATTATGATAAATCAAAATCAAATTCATATTGGAATAAAAAATGGTTAAAGGCATCAGAATCACTAGAGAAGATTATTAATGAACAATGTATCCTCTAATTAAGATAGGCATTGGATACAATCACAAGGTTTCATATCCACAAGGGAATGATAAAGTCCAAAAAGGCTCCTTAAAAGAAAATTGAATCAAGTCCATCAAGATCATACCTTAGGTATAAAACATGACCTCATGGATATTGTCTTCCTTGTAAATCATTTGGTCAAAATGCCACTGATTATAGGTCAAGCATATGGAATGGAAGCGAAAAAATTCTAGTTCCACGAGATGGTATAAATATCACAACTATGAACAAATGATCAAGAAGATTTGGAAGAAGAAGGTGCAACACTCAGAAATGTAGGGAAGAAAGCTCCTATTGCAATATATTGTACTTAATACGAACTTCTAACAGGGACTACAAAAGTAAACATGAGATACATAGCCTTATGGAAAGCAGATGATGATTATCATGTCTACATGATCAGTGGTGTATGATCTCAGGGGGAGATATGCATGCGTAGCTTGATGATGATTCCACATGTTGCTATATTGTTCATTTTATGATTTTAATGTTATTGATGTTGCATATCATGAAGTGATTGTGATCAGGAACATATAGGACATGTTTAAGGGGAGATGTGGGTATGAAAAAATCAACAATTTATAGTCGGTGTGTGTTTCTTATGAAGTTAATTCACATATGTGTGCATTTCTTCACCAATAAAGCCATGTATGTTTCTCTGTGGTGGTAAACAAGTGGCAAAAATTTAGGGGGAGGTCCTCATATGGTTCCATCGTTTCATTATTGGCATTCTGGTTCTAATATTGATTTGTTGCAATCTGTTAATGATGCACATATGTTGCTTAGGAATGATTGGTGATGAAGAGTTGACATAAGTTCAGGGGGAGCATCTTCTATGTTTCCAATGATTCATTATTCGCATTATGGTTTATGATGAGTCCATGGTTATTTTTGTTGTGATTAGTCTTCTTCCACTTATTAATTCCTATTGGAGGATATATATGATGTTATCACTGTTAGGGGTATATGTGATGAAGATATTGATGATGTCTTATTATTGATGTTGTTGTATAAATTAGTATTCTTGATATGCCTGATGATGAGGATATGTATGCTATGTTCACTATTGATAATCAATATGCTTCTAAGAAGTTTTATTCTACTCAATGGATTGTGATGCTGGAGGTCCTCTTTGTTTTCACATATGTTGTTGATGCATGGAGAGAATATGATGTATATGTTTACTGTGGTGTTTTGGTCCTAGAGATTCATTATTTGAGGATTGTGGCTCTTTTTATATATATGTTGACCTTGATGGCATGAGGCCAAAGGGTTAAGTTGTTAGCAAAGCTTTATTGCAAAATATTATGTTGTTGTTTGTGTTTCTTAGTGCTTATTAGATGCATTGCATATTTATCCATGACATGTTGATGATAGAGACTAATGTTACATTGTCTTATATGCTTGATGATATACTACTTACAGATGATGAGGATGATTATGTTGTTTTCATTGTGTCATTATATTGTTGTTGTTGGATAATTATGCTTATGTGGAGCATTGTGGTTGTTTGTGGTTATCATAGTTTTTCTATAAATATTTCATTGTTACCCACATGTTGATGGTGAGATCCTTGTTGCTCATGGATGCCATGTATTTGTTCCATTGGGATTGCATAAAGGAGAGTACACATGTGTGTATTGTATTTCTCATAGAGACACCCATGGTGTCAATCATGTATTGTAAAGTTTGTCAAATCAACTATGTATGGGCTAATGCGTGTCCAAGTCATGTCTTATTTTGCATACCATAGATGTGGCACTATTATATTGGGTGAATGATGTAAAGTTGGAGATGTCATATGCACTGATGGATAGTCATGTATTTGTTTCATTTCATATCACTAGAACATCCAATGCATGCTTAGGGGAAAGCATGGTCATTATGAAGGTTATTGTCACATCTTGAAATTGGGCTTCTTGGTTCATAATAGAAAATCATATTTATAGTGTTGAGCATGATTAGGGGAGTACTTATACTAGCATGGTTATACCCTTTTCCCTTGATGTCAAAGGGGAAGAGAGATTTGGTGTTTGTAAGAGGTTACCATCAAGTCTAAAGGGGGAGATTGTTGGCATTATGACTAATATGGTGTCCTTTATGGAAACCTACATCTCAACATCTCCTTGATCTCAACTTGGTTATAATATAGAACTGCTATTGATTACATGAATGATGGTACAAGAATTACAAAGTTCAAGAAAAAGTATTGACAACTTAGCCACAGGATAAATGAATAATATGAAGTTTTAAAATTATACATGACCCCTGTGAAGACGAGTTGCATACATATGCAGGTTTAATGAACAAAAGTAGCACATTTGATCCTACACATGGAAAATTGAAAACCAGGAGCATTTCCCATGGTAATATCCCATAGTATTGTGACAACAATCACTGTTTTATCCCGTCAAAAATTACCAACAACAATAATCAAATTATTTTTATATGGTTTTGGTAAGGAAAATGGTTATATAACGAGAAGGAGATCAAGGAGTTGATTGTGCAATGAAATTGAGTATTCATGTGTGATCTGATCTGGAACATGTGTGCACCGGGGAGTAAGGAGAAGGTTTAGATCTAAGAGATCTGAAGATGTGTTGAAAGATATGATTGATTAATTTTCTTGTTCCATAATGTTTGAATTGCTAACAATGCAAGATTTGTGGTTATAATAGAATTGTGATCTAGATTTATGTGCAAAGATCTATGTGTTCGACAGAGTTTGTATGCATAACATAGTAAATGCTTGTTAGAAAAGTTTGAAGTGTTTATTGATTAATGTGTTGAGATTTGTACATGGGTTGTATTCTAGAATACTGCATAAATATGTGGATCTGCCTCTGAATAGTCATGTATATTGTATGAATAGTTGTGATTTGGTTAATTTTTTTATTTGAAGATGAATATGGGATTTAGTGTTATTGATTGATGATTGAAAGAGGTTGATGAAGTCACTGTGATGGATGATTTACTGCCAAGGTTTGATGAATATTAATTTAAGATTTGCACGCTAGTGCTATGCATGAGAAACATGTATATACACAAATCCCCTAATTGAAAATCACATGTATATTATGACCTAATCATGATTTATTGTGTTGCTTAGTTATGACAGTAGATTGGTTTAATATTATTTTCTCTTGATTGTCAAGGATGTCTTTATCATAATGTTTGGTATATTATTGATGATCTAAGATTGGTTATGTTTGTTGAGTTTGATTAGTGATTGGTTCATTGTGCATTATCTGGTTGTAGTAATCTATTATTGATATTCAATGATTCAGTGGTTGGTTCAATGATGCAATGATTCAGATTTCAATGATTAGTGTATGGTATCTTGGTGTTTAGCTTGAGCAAAGTTGGATGTGGGTCCATATTGAAATTTTGATGAAAGGTGGCCTCCATGTTTTGATGATTGTTTGAGATAGGTGGATCCAGTATGAAAATTCTGAAACATGGTCCATGAAGGTGCTGAGGGTTGGAGCCTTCAGTAAGGGAGTTAGAGATTCCTTTTGGTAGGAGCATAAATGTTGGTAATAGCCTACATCAATACAAGATGTAATGAAGATATCTATATAATAAGAAAACGAATACAAAGACGACAATAACTATGGTTTTCTCCCACATTGGGTTTCCACCTAAAATATCAGTATCCTTATGTGTTGATGTGTTTCTTATCTGTTATGGTTTATCTACTCTTTACTTCTCATAACTAATGAATAATGAATGAAAAATAAACTAAGTATGCAATGGTTAAAGTTAAGCAATTGATGGAAATTGTGAAAAATTGGTAATCTACATATACATGACTCTCATCCACTGAAGGTGTGCACACATGCGAGTTATATGAATAACAATAGAATACACTTCTATAAATTTAAAATTGACAATTCAGTGAAATAAAAATATTGATTCACCCCTACCCCCCCTCAATACTTTTCCTAACATATTCAAGAATACTATTTTTTAGGAGGCATGTGATTGCATGAAATGGCCCTTTATTATTGCAATGATTCACGCTTTATATTGGTCCATCCTTTATCCATGGTTTTGAAATTATATTTTCAAATTCTTCATCCTATAGTTAGATTAACATATGCAAATCAAGGAAGGTAGAATATCCAGTTCCATTAAGAGGGTAGCCCCTTCAGGTCCATTAGGAAAAAGTGACCTTACCCTCTTCACTTTATGTTTTTGAATTAATCTGGGGGTGCTTCAAAGGGTTCCTCTCTCAAAATTATATGTTGATAAATTGGTTAATGGGCACTTAATGGATGATTCTTTATTCATAAAATCAAAATCCAAAGTTACTGAGTTCATAATAGGTAATTTTATGCACCTTCTATGTAGCCCCATGTTCAAGAATTCAATAGGATGAATGTAATGATAAAAAAAACTCCCATAGTCTATGCCTAATTGGTTGGCCTAATAAATTGGAAGTGGATTTAGTTAAACTGTATATTCATATATACAAAGATGATAAAGGGAAGAGGGTTCACATAGCTAACTTGAAGCTCTACAATACCCCACCAAATTTTGGTACCTTAGGTATTATTCAAACTAAGATTTAAGCAGAAGTAATTTGTGCCAAATGAGAGGTTCAGGTTATGGAACATATACTAGCTTGGAAGGTTATTCAAGGAATTATATTCTATAGGGATCACCAGTTGGAAAGTGTGCATGGGAATGCATCTATTTTCAAACCCCTTTCCTTGCTTCTGAAGCTAAGATCTCTAGAAATATTTTTGTTTAGGGAATTTGGAATCAATAGGTGTTGTTAAAGCCTTTTAACCTTGGAAGGGGTATTCTATATAATAGGGACTTATATTTTAATGAGGATAGATTTAGGTGATTACCTATAAATATATTTAAGTGGAATCCCTTGGTTGAATAGATTTAGGTTATTACCTATAAGTCTACTTAAGCAGAATCCCTTGGTTAATATCTCTAGCAATATTTTTGTTTAGAACATTGGAATACATAGGTGTTGTTAAAGCATTTCTCCCTTGGAAGGGGTCTTCTATATTAAATGAACTATACTTTAAGAAGGATAGATTTAGGTGATTACCTATAAATAAATTTAATTTGAACCCCTTGGTTTCTTCTTCAAATTATAACTCTTCAAGCACATCATTCACTCTACTAATGATCTTTTGGAAAGTACCCTCTAAAGTTTAGCTCCCTTGCCCCATCATCATGAATAAATTTACTCTAGACATTACTCATAAATTCATATCAAAACACATTGAATTTATCATTCCTTAAATATAGTTCTAAAACATATCCTTCAGGTGCCTTGTCGTTGATAGTATGATTCTAATTGGGGTGAGGCCCTATCTCTATCTAATTACAAATAAACCATGGGATCATACTAACGAGCCTCATAAATGGGTAATTAGATGGGCTCATTTTACATCCTAACCTAGTCAAATCAACCATTCTCTTAGCTTATTGTATGATATTTTGATTATATTTATGCTTATAGGGTGAGTTGAGTTACTTATCATGCCATGTGGTCTAACATGTATTTAATGTAGATTATTGATGGATTTCAAGGTCAAAGACAAGGATCTAGTGGTTAAACTGTAGCAATAACTCGAAGTAGACAGAGGAGAGGAGTTATAGAAGGGAATCCCACTCATTTATTGCTCCTCACTTCGAATTCCCCTTCATTCAACTTGGAGTACAAGTAGTCGAATCATGCACTAGAAGGCAACCAAGCAAGTGGAAGATGATTGATAGTTATCTCAACTTTTGGGAGCCAAGACCCCTTGATTTTAAGGAAGCTGTTGGTAGCTTCAGATGTATAAGTAGGGGGGCCTAGGGCCTCACTAGGGTTGACTTATTTATGGTGTAAACTCTGCTCAAATTTCGAGCTTACTATTTTATGAAAGTTTTAGGTAATCTTGCTATTTTTTGATAATGAAGATGGAATCCTTTTTGAGCTAGCACTGAGTTATGTTAGAGGGATAAAGCTCTTGGGCTAGGGCCCAATCCAAGTAGTCAAGCTTCTCTTTACTTTTATTTGTATGCTTTACTTCAGTTTGTAGATTAGTTTATTGTTAGATGTGTTTCTCTTATGGTTAAGAATAGGTTGCTTTTGATGATTTAGTAGCTTGCTTCCATTTATGTGTTCGATAGTAGGTTAAGCAACAACCAAAGAAGATTAAAAATGCTAGAAACAATGCCTTGGCCTCTCTTCCTCCCTCTAAGACCAAGATTTGAGGCAAAGACTCTCTTGCTGCCCCAAAAACACAGATTTTCCTCATTCATAGGACTTCTAGCGTTTGCAGGTCTCTAGTAGGTTGATAGTCTAGTTTTTCTTTGCTTTAGATATTTTTTATCATGTTCACTTCCTGATTTGCAATAGTCCTTTGGCATGCTTTCCTTTCTTACAACATTTCTCTGCATTTCCTTCTATACATCATAGTTTAGGCCATTTTAATGCAAAACTCCGTTTTCCCTAGGATGCACCCATTGCATTGGTTGCTTGATTTTATTGGTTGATTGTCAGTTTCTATGCACCAGATCTCTTCCAGTAGTAGGAAAATTTACCAGAAATCCTACCCTCCATATGATCCATGCCCTATAATTCTCCAAAACCTCACCTTAATTCTGACCTAGTTTCCTTCATTTTTCATAGAACTTCTTCCACTCTCCTTGAGCAAACCCAATCATATTTCTCTCTCCTGGTGATTCATGGTAGACCTTAGGTTCCCTAATACCTCATTCCAACCTTCATCCACCTTTTTCACTGACTCTCACACCCTCCAAATAGTGAAAATTTCTCCCAGCCTCCTCCTGTAGGCCTCCTATAGTTTCACTGTTTTTCTCTTGTAGTTTTCCTCTGTCCTCCTGTAGTTTTTCCTGTAGGCTTTCTTTTGAAGGCTGAGTGTGGAAAAAGCCTCTATAATGCCACCTAAGACCTCCTATGACCCATCCACACCATCCTACATCCTCCCAAGCTCCAAAACCGACTCTAACGTCACCTGTTCGCTTCCACATTCACACACAATAAATTAGATGCATGTTAAATTCACATAAAAACACATAAAAATCCAAAAACATGTTTTTTGCTTATTTACTTCTAAAAATAGCATGGTTAGATGTTTTTTACTTCCTTGGGTAGGTAATAGCATTTATTTCATGGTTTTCATAGTGTTTTTGGCAAAAGTAGAATTAGCTTGTTAATTAGGGTTTACTAGGTTTTTCTTTACATTCTAGTCTTTCTTCTTTCTACAGTTAGAATAACATCTGTAGAGTAATCTTTCTTTCCTTTCATCACACATAGAGCTTCTTCTAAAATCTATAGAAGTTGGTTTGAGCTCCTAATGATCTCACGCCGGCTGACCAAGTGACAACCTGCAGTGATAACTAGTACTTGTGCATATAGCACCGATGCTTCTAAGTTTGTTACAAACTACCGGGTTGATAAAAGTAAATTTGGAAGTCTAGAAGTTGTAGAATTCTTGCTGCAATACTGGTGCTCATCACTTTTTGGCATCGTTTCTGGGGAAGCGTCAGAGTATTCTGTGATTATTGCTTTCTTCTATTTCCTATTTCAACATTCTGCTAATAGTTTACAACGACAAAAATAAACTAGTCATTTCCTTTCTTTCAGTTCTGCATTTCGTTGCTTTCCTTTAAAATTCTGCAAATTTCCATTCAGCAAGTTCATTTCAGCTAGATGCAATTTGTTTTGTTCAATCACAATTTTAGTTTCTACAGATACTTTCAGTGTGGGGAAAAAGAAACAAAAAACCAACCAAAAATATTTCCTTTCATGCCTCGTAGGAGTAGAGATAACTTACGAAAATTTGTGCCCAACACCCCCACTACTTCACATAGCCAACTTTCTCTCTTCTTTGGTGGCTGCAATCAAGAAGAACCCTTAGGTGAAAATCCAAACATATTTGAAGAACCCATAGGGGAAGAAGAAGAAGAAAACGATCCTCTAGAGCCAATGGCTAAAAAAAGAAATGCTAGGGGAAATGGAGACAAAATAGAGGGTACCTTCCCCATTCGGGAGACCAATGGGGACACCAAAATGAAGAATATAAGTCCTTCAACCCTACCTCAATTCCATGGTCTGACTACAGAAGATCCTGACACCTTCTTGTTCGATTTTTCTGTCATCTGTCGAACTTATAACTATGCAGAAGACGAGCAAAAGTTGAAATTGTTCCCTTCTACTCTAAAGGATGTAGCACTGTGCTAGTTCATGGGATTACCTGGCAATAGCATCACAACTTGGGCTTAGATGCAACAGGCCTTTAACAACAAGTATCAAGACTATTTTAGGTCAAAATATACTAAATAAGAAATCTTCTGAATGACCATTAGAAGTGATGAGTCCCTGGAAGACTATGAAGAGAGGTTCTAGCTCAGTTACAAAAGGGCCAGGTGTACACTTGACCTTGAGTCTCTGAAGTTGGTCTTGCTAAGGGGAATTTGGGAAGACCTTTTAGACACCCTACATCTACTAGCTTGGGGAGACATCTAGCAACTATTCTATAACGACATAAATAATATTTTTAGAAACCATTCTAGAGCAGCCAAAAAGAAAGGTAGGGGGAGTCAACCCATAGCCAGTACCCGTTCTTCCAATTCATCCATTACAGGTGAAATTGGAAGTATGCTGGAAGTATTTAAGAGTGAGATGTTGCAGACTCTTGCCATGCAAATGGATACCTTACATATTAAAAGAAAACAAGATGAAGCAGAGAGGGTTTTGGCCATTTTTTGCCCTAGATGCACCAGGAAGCATCCTAGGAATGAATGCCCATTGAACTCTATAGAGGTTTGTTCAGTTTGTGAAGAAGATCATTCTACAGATAAGTGCCCTTCCTTGCTCGGACTTAAAGCTGTATATCAAGGGACCGAAGGAGTCACTGAACATATCTATTAGATAAACCAAAGGAGGCCGCATGGACCTAGACAATACCAACAGGGGATGAAAGGGACATCTCAGGCATACTACAACCCCAACCAACTAACCTCCATACCTTCTTGGGGCCCCCCTACTCATCCTTTCTGGTCCATGCCTCCTCCTTGGTCCTTCACATCTCAATATCATGCCCAACCATCCACCCATTCATTCAATCCTATGCTCAGCCGCAACCTCAGTGGAATGCATCTCATCAACGGTGGAGTCCCCAGTACAACTCTCCTCCTAATCTTATACCTCCAACACCTGCCCAACCACAACTGTTACCTTCTGCTCCACCAAGGCAACCCAAATGCCTGCCCAGCAAAATCCGAACCTGAACAATGGACATGCTCAACAAGTGTATAGTGGGGAACCATCGTGCCCAACTTATCTTGTGGAAATTCAAGAAATTAACTTGCGATCCGGGAAAGTTCTCCCAGATAGCCAGCCTCCCCCCCAGGGAGGTTGAGGAAGATAAAGAGAAGAGTGAACCTAAAGCAAATCCACCGTTTCCTAAGAGACTATCCATGACAATCCAACCTACCCCAGAAGAGACTGAACTCCTGGGAGAATTGAAACATTTATGTGTGAATATACCACTTCTCCAAGCCATAAAAGATGTGCCTATCTACAATAAGTTGATCAAAGAGAAGTTCTTTAGGCATCCAGGAAGGTGCAAGAGAGATTCCCCAACCATCAATGTCATAGGACAACTATCTGACCTGATGTTGGGGTAGGTAATCTGTCCAAAATATCTGGACCCTGGAAGCCCAGTAGTTGATGTCCACATGAATGGAACAATGGTCCCACATACCTTGATTGATCTGGGAGCTGCCATTAATGTGATGACAAAGGACACAATGCTCAAACTTAACCTCCAAGGCTCCTTGAGGAAGACCAAAACACTGCTACAGCTAGCAGGTCACTCCACAGTGACCCCTTAGGGGATTGTGGAAGATGTGATGGTCTCCATTGATTCTTGGGAGTACCCTGCTGATTTCTCAGTTCTCCAGCCAAAGGCAAAGCTCACTAGCTATCCTCTCATTCTGGGAAGACCCTAGTTGGTTACAGCTGATGCCTACATCAGCTACCGAGCTGGGAACATGACCATAAAGAATGGGCACATGTCCAAGAAGTTAATCCTATATCCTCCTGCCCAACCCTTGCTAGAACATGATCTACCTCTCTGGTTGGAGGAGGAGGATGAGGATGAAGTTTATTTTGCACCACTTTGTGGATTAGAAATCACCATGGGGGGAAACCGCAAGATGAGGATGATATGATTGAAAATTTGATTCAAAATCCACCTCCCAGTGTATCACCATTAGAAGACATAGTAAGAGAAACCCAAAAGAACCCATCAACTGATCTCTGTGTGGCTGACCCCACTTCTCTCCATGTTAAAAATATAGAGTTCGGCCCAGAAAGAACATTGAAAATCAATCCATCCCTATCTACTTCCCAGGAGGAGGAGCTATGTAGCATACTGAGAAAAAATCTAGATGCCTTCACCTGGAGTTATAAGGAGATGAAGGGAGTGCACCCTTTAGTATGTACTCATCATATATACATCAAGGAAGATTGCAAGCCAGTCAGGTAGCCTCAAAGGAGGATGAACCCAGCACTTAAAGATATTGTTAAGGAAGAACTGCAGAAATTTCTTGATGCAAGATTCATCTATCCCATCTCTGACAGTAAACGAGTCTCTCCTTTGGTTCCAGTGCCAAAGAAAAATGGTAAATGGAGAATCTGTGTCGACTATTGGGAATTGAACAAAGCCACTAAAAAGGACCATTTTCCTTTACCTTTCATAGATCAATTGTTAGATGGTCTGGCAGGGAAAAAGTTTTTCTCTTTCTTATATGGGTTTAGTAGGTGCAATTAGATTCAAATAAGCCCGAAAGACCAATATAAGACCACTTTCACTTGTCCTTGGGGTATCTTTGCATACTGGGTCCTTCCTTTTTGTTTGTGCAATGATCCAGCCACTTTCCAAAGAGTGGTATTGAGTATATTTTCTGAATTGGTTCATGATGCAGTAGAAATATACATGGATGATTTTACTCCTTATGGCTCTAACTTTCAGGAAGCTTTATCTAACCTAGGAAAAGTTCTAGATAAGTGTATTGAGATGAACTTGTCCCTCAGTCTGGAAAAATGTGAATTTATGATGATTGAATGGACTGTGCTAGGTCATGCAATATCTCAACAAGGACTGCAGGTGGACCCCAACAAAATTGCCAGCATCTAAAGGGTCCCACCTCCTCAAAATGTGAGAGATGTCAGAAGCTTCCTAGGCTTAGCTGGATGTTACAGGAGATTCATTAAAGACTTCAACAAACTATCTCTCCTTTGTTTGGCCTTCTAGGCAAAGATGTTGAGTTCATATGGTCGAAAACTATTAACAAGCCCTAGATACCTTGAAGAGCAAGCTAGTGAATGCCCCAGTTCTCAGAGGCCTAAACTGGGCCCTACCCTTTCACATTCACACAGATGCCTCGAACAAAGTAATAGGAGCAGCCTTAAGACAAATTGATGGGAAGTTACCTTATGCCATATACTTTATAAGAAAAAACTTGTCAAAGGTAGAGTTAAATTATATAGTGACCGAGAAAGAACTCCTAGTTGTCGTGCATTCCTTAAACAAATTTAGACATTATATCACAGGCTATCAAACCTTTGTGCACACTAATCATGCTGCAATTAGATATTTAATGAACAAACCAGATGTAAATTCTCGCATTATTAGATGGTTGCTTTTACGACAGTAGTTTGATCTGACCATTATTGATAATCCTGGTAAAGAGAATGTTGTTGCTGACTTTTTGTCTAGATCAAATTTGCTTGCAGGTGAAGAAGGAATGGTGGATGACCAAATGCCAGATGAACACCTATTTGGTATATCAGTACTCTCTCCATGGTTTACTGATATAGCAAACTACTTGGTTTCAACATAGTTCCCACCACACCTATTCTCAAAAGAGAAGAGCAAGATAGTAAGGAAGAAAACCCCTTTCACCTGGGTTGGAGGCAATCTCTTTAAACTTGGCCCAGATCAGATCTTGAGAAGATGTGTCATGGAGGAGGAATTTTTTGACATCCTCCTGACCTGTCATGACAGGCCTTATGGAGGTCATTTTGCAACCAAAAAAAACCACCTTCAAGGTATTGCAAGTAGGCTACTACTGGCCCACTCTTCATCAGGATGTGAGGAGGTACATGAGCCAGTGTGATCGGTGTCATAGGATGGGGAAACCCAAACCAAAGGATGAAATTCCCATGCAACATAAAGTGACCTTTGAGGCATTTGAGAAGTGGGGCATGGACTTTGTGGGGTCTCTCAACCCCCCTCAAAGCAGAAGCAGTACATCATTGTGTGCACCGACTACCTGACAAATTGAGCAAACAAAAAAGCAATCAAAGCAGTGACAGAGGAAAAAGTAGTTGAGTTTTTGAGGGAAAACATATTCTACAAGTTCGGGTATCCGAGAGATTTGGTCACAAACCAAGATAGTCAGTTCACTTCCAACCTGATTGAAGACCTGCTCACACATCATAAGATCAAGCACAGGACTTCCACCCCTTACCATCCACAAGCCAATGGGCAAGTGGAGGTCACTAACAGAGCATTGGAAGGGATCCTAACCAAGGTAGTGAGCAGTAGTAGAAAAAACTGGGTGGAGAGATTAGTTAGGGCCAGTTTGAATTCAATACCCTAAGGATGGCAGCTCAGCTGGACCTAGACCTCAGCCATGCACAAAAGGAGAGATTACTTCAGCTCAATGGATTGGATGAATACAGATTGCAAGCCCTTCTCCATATAAAGGTAGCTCAGCTTCAGAGAAACATATGGCATGACAGAAATATCAGGGAGAAGAAATTCCAAGAGGGAGATTGGGCACTACTCTATGATTCAAGATACAAGGATTTCAAAGGCAAGTTGAGGACAAGATGGTTGGGACCCTACGCTGTGGATAAATGCAATGACAATGGTTTAGTTCTGATCAGAACCATTGATGATGAAGCCATCCCCATGCTTGTCAATGGACATCGGTTGAAAGTCTACAAGAAACCCCTTTCCAAGCGAGAGTTTATTGAAATTTGAATAAAATAGTGATGGTAGTGGAGCATGTCTTAGCTTCCACTTCACCCACTCACTGAAGAAAAAAGAAGAGCTAAGGACTCAAGTGAAAACCTCCATGAGGCGCTTGAGTCCCATCATTGGGTTGAAAACCTCTTCTGAGGTGGCCCAGCGATGTCGAAAAAAAAAAGGAAAAGGGAAAAGAATAAGATCGCTGGGTGAAAACCTCCCTCGAAGGCGCCCAGGGCAGGCAATTAAGGTGAAAACCTCTCTGAGGTGCTTTATTTGTTTAAAAAAAAAAAATTGAATTTTTATTGCATTACAGGTTTGCAGGAGGACGACAAGGAGCAGAAGAAGGTGCCAAGGGGACCCTGACATTCATACCAGCATCCATCTCATCTTCTCCACACCTTCCTCCATCATTTTTGGTATCTTTTTCACCCCACTGTACCTATTCTTCCAAAACTGTGTTTTCTACAGGAGGCTCTATTTTTTCTACAGGAGGTTCCTATAGGAATTACAGAGAACCAAAAGTGTCTATAGGGGGTGGTTTGAGGGACAAGAAAAGATTCATGAGGAACTTATAATCCCTCTTACAATCTTTAAACCTCCTTGCCATCATTCCCAAGCATGCATCACACTCCAAGCATCATTATTTTTTTATTATTTTTTTCCCTTTCCAAGAAAAGACACAGAAAAACAGTTTCTCAGTTTTGAAAAAAAACAAAAATAAAAGGAGGAAAAGGCACAATTAACTTTACCTGAAGATTACCTACTATCCCTCCATCATTCAACTCCACCTCTAGCATCATTCTCGAGCTCCAAGCATAGGGAGATAGTTGAAGTTTCAAGGGGAGAAGCAGCTACAGGAGCTCTTGTAGGAATTCCTGTAGCAGCTGATCCCATAGAAGTCCAACACCAGCAGCAAGGGACAACACATCTAAAGGGTTAAAAGGCACATGCAACTCAACTCCAGCAAAATAAAAACCTGCAAAAACACACAACAACACATCAACAAGTACAGACATCATGCATAAAGGAAAATGAAGGCATGCAGCAGAGAAAGCCACATCACCTCACAGTCGATGGCAGCAAATACACTCGGATTACAGTCAACTCAAGCGAAATATGCGAAGGATAGGTAGTGGGAGGAAGATTTAACTTCGATGTAGTAATGAGGGGATGATTACAAGGGGGGTCATGATGACCAAGTAGGTGGGGACCAACGGTCCTAATCTGGGCAACGTACACCTTGCTAGCTCAGTACTCATAACCAAAAATAGCCATGAAAGATAATGATCACTCCTCCCCGCGCATTCTCACCACCTTTTCTTCAGTTTCTCCTCATAACTTAGCCATACATTAGTCTTCTTATGCCCCCATAGCCTCATATCCACCATCTTCCATCGATTTCCTTCATATTTTTTCTCTCAACATTTTCTACAGGAGCACCTACAGGAAATCTACAGGAGGGACAACGAGCTTCTACAGGAGGGGCAGTGAGTCATTTTGAAGGGAGAAAATGTGATTTTTGGCACGAATTTCAGTCTGAAGAGGTAGGGTTCATGAATTCCCTCTATTGAATATCAAAATGTGAAATAATTGGTCTCAATTTGAAGATAAAAAGAGTCTTTAAGAGGGTAGAAATACATAAAAAAATTCTGTTTAAAAAAAAAAAAAAACAGTCTCCTCTGTTCTTCTATTTCACTCAAAATTCTTTGCCTCCACCTCCATATTTGGTTTTTCAAAAGAAGTACAAGCAGTATGATAGGGGTGTTTATGATAAAAGAGCCCACTAACTCCACTAGACTCCATGCACATCCTCAAGTGGTGGAGATATTTACAAGGGCAAACTGGATGAATTTCTTTGAGAAGTTTAGAGGGTTTGATGATGAAATTTCCCATGAATTTTCTCTCTCTTTGGTCCCTCACACAAGAACTCGGGCTACTGTAACCATTAGAGGCCTCTCCATTGAAATAACTCCTAAATTCATTAGTAGGGTCACTACCCTTCCTCTTGGGTTGCCTTGGAGTAAAGATGAGAACCAATTGGCTACGCTAGCAAGAGGAAATTTTTCCAAGATAATGAAACCCCTATTGAAGACAAAAATGGAATTAGGAGGGCTAGTATACCATATCCCTGGGATGAGGTTAGCTACCAAGTGATCAAATACATTTCTTGTAAGGGGAGGCACCACATTGTTTATGGATATCATTTCAGAATCCTCCAAGATTTGAGATATGGCATGAATACCCCAACACATCAAAATCTCAGTATCCCTTACTTTCTCCTTCAGTCCCTCATTGACTTCAGCACTATGGTACAAGCAGGGAATTCATAGTAGCTAGCTCACCATGGCCTAATCAAGATATTAGTAGAAGAATCCCTCCATACCCTTACAATTCCTATAGCATGGGAAATTTTTAGAAATATGACAGCTGAGGATGACATCAAGGCAATAACCTATGATGTTAGTCTTGCTATCAGTGAGGAGGGAGAACAACAAGGAGGAGAAGATGAAGCTAGTGGCGACATGGTAGAAAAAGAGAGGAAGGAGGAAAGAGAAGAAATAGAGGAGGGGAGAGTTGAAAGATAGAGCAGGAGGAGGAAAAAGAGATAGAAGAGGGAGAAAAGGAGGCGGAGAGGGCAGAGCAAAGAGAAGAGTCACCTGAAACTTGGGAAAGAAAAGAAATAGTCTCCCTCACTGCCCTCAGTACCCCAGTTAATCAGAAGCATAAGAAGAAAAGAAAAACCTCCATGTATTTCAGGGCAAGGAAGAGTACCAGAATTAAAACAGGAAAACCTCAGCCCGCATCAAAGACTCCCATTAACATTGAAGATTCACCATCTTCCAAGGTGAAATAATCTCCTTCCAAGACACCCATAACCTATGAAAGGGGCAATCCAAGGTCTTCCACATGGAAGGGAAAGGAAATTCTACAGGTCCCCAAACCAGACCTATAGGAAGCTAGAACAGTGCTACAGGAGACAGTGTCCAAACTACAGGAGACACAAAAACTTGAGGAGAAGATAGGAGGACAGCCAGAGGTGAAAGAGGAAGCAAAAGAGGTACAAGAACCTAACCCCTACCCTAATCTTGACTCCTATTACAGACTACTTGAGGGAGGCAAGATAATCCCATAGAAATTTGCAATTCCACTATTTTTTGAATTGGAAAAAGAGAGAGTGAGAACGTATAGGTGGATGCAGATAGCCAAGTCCAAAGAAGTTGAGGATATTGGCCACATGGAAAACAGACTCAGGGAAATGGGAAGGGAATTGAGTGCTCTTAGAGACAGAGAAGCATTTACAAGAAGCCACATTGAGAATGAGAATGAATTACTAAGGAGGCAGCTGCATGAGAAGAGACTCATTTGGGGTACATAGCCAGCTTATGCATAGAAGCATTACAATGCAGAACACCAACCAAACCTTATGGCCTCTATCTGAAGGATCAATGGCTTCAATTCCAAATAAAAACTTTGGCACAAAGAGGCACAATGCCTTTCCAGGACTACAGGTAGTTCATGGATTTGTGTGACCAAAGCATCTCTAAGGACAAAGAAAAGATGGAAGAGTTCTATCTACACAACATGGCCCTCACAGACCTAAAAGTGTGGGACCCCAATGCCAAGCTGGGGGATTTGCAATTAATGGCCATGTCGTCATGGATGAAACATGAAGAATTGAGGGCAGTAGAAATGAAAATATTGTTAATAAAAGAGTAGAATGAACCATTGATGATAAGAGTTGAGCCATCAGATCCTATGGCACTCATCAACACACACAACCTGCTTGCCAATGACCCTCAGATTGCCCCTAAATATCTAGCCAATCAGGAACAAGCCATTGCACACTTTGAATATATGTTTAGGCTATTTGGGGAGGATTGTGTGCATGCATGCATGAGAAGATGGAACACCCTACCCCACAACTTCCAGATCAGGGAATACCATCCCCCCATGAGGCTGAAGGAGGCATTGAAAATAGTGCCAATGTATAAGCGCTCCATGCAAAGGCTAAAGGTCAATTGGATTGGCCTCAAACTGAGTCCTTCACTCATATTAGGCATGTTGGAAGGCAGAAGAGAAGAAGAAGAGGAGGAGCAGTGGAAGGACATAGACAGAAAGGCAGGATTTTATGGAGAACATGAGCAAATTACATTAGAAGCCTGGAATGCTAGGGAGGCCACGAGGGCCATAAAAGATGAAGAGATTGACTAGGTTGCTCAGAGGATGAGCAACACCTTTAGTAGGGGGTGATGATGAGCCTCATAAATGGGTAATTATATGGGCTCATTTTACCTCCTAACCTAGTCAAATCAACCATTCTCTTAGTTTATTGTATGATTCTCTGATTATATTTATGCTTATAGGGTGAGTTGAGTTACTTATTATGCCATGTGGTCTAACATGTATTTAATGCAGATTATTGATGGATTTCGAGGTAAAAGACAAGGATCTAGTGGTAAAACTGTAGCAATAACTTGAAGTAGACAAAGGAGAGGAATTATAGGAGGGAATCCCCCTCATTTATTGCTCCTCACTTCGATTTCCCTTTCATTCAGCTCGGAGTACAAGTAGTCGAATCATGCACTAGAAGGCAGCCGAGCAAGTGGAAGATGATAGTTATATCGAGTGTTGGAAGCTAAGCCTCCCTAATTTTAAGGAAGTTGTTGGTAGCTTCAGATGTATAAGTAGAGAGGCCTAGGGCCTCACTGGGGTTGATTTTTTTCTGGTGTAAACTCTGCTCAAATTTCAAGCTTACTATTTTATGATAGTTTTAGGTAATCTTGCTATCTTTTGATAATGAAGATGGAATCCTTTTCGAGCTAATATTGAGTTACCTCAGATGGCTTAATCTCTTGGGTTAGGGCCCAATCCAAGTAGCCAATCTTCTCTTTACTTGTATTTGTATGCTTTACTTCAGTTTGTATATTAGTTTTCTATTAGATGTATTTCTCTTATGTTTAAGAATATGTTTCTTTTGATGACTTAGTAGCTTGCTTCCATTTATGCTTTCTGTAGCAGGTTAAGCAGTGATTAGAGAAGATTCAAAATGCTAGCAATAGTGCCTCGGCCTCTCTTCCTCCCTTTGGGACAATGATTTCAGGCAAAGACTCTCTTGCTACCCCAAAAACATAGATTTTCCTTATTCCTAGGACTTCTAGTGTTTGCAGCTCTCTAGTAGGTTAATAGTCTAGTTTTGCTTTTCTTTAGATCTTCTTTATCATTTTCACTTCCTGATTTACAATAGTCCTTTTGCATGCTTTCCTTTCTTACATAATTTCTCAGTATTTCCTTCTATACATCATAGTTTAGGCGATTTTAATGCAAAACTCTATTTTTCCTAGGATGCACTCATTGCATTGGTTGAATGTCAGTTTCTATGCAACATATCTCTACCAGTAGTAGGCCAGCTTACCAGCAATCACACCCTCCATTTGATTCATGCCCTATAGGTCTCCCAAACCTCACCTCAATTCTGGCCTAGTTTCCTTCATTTTTCATAGAACTTCTTCCTCTCTCCTTGAGAAAACCCAATCATCTTTCTCTCTCTTGGTGATTCATGGTAGACCTTAGGTGCCCTAACACCTCGTTCCAACCTTCATCCACCTTTTCCACCCACTCTCACACCCTCAAAATAGTGAAAATTTCTATTGGCCTCCTCTTGTAGGCCTCTTGTAGTTTCCCTGTTTTCCTCCTGCAGTTTTCGTGTGTCCTCCCATAGCTTTTCATGTAGGCTTTCTTTTGGAGGCTGAGTGTGGGAAAAGCCTCTAGAAGGCCACCGAAGACCTCCTAGGACCCGTCCACACCATCCTACATCCTCCCAAGCTCCAAAACTACCCTCTAACGCCACCTGTTCACTGCCCCATTCACATAATAAATTAGATGCATGTTAAATTCACATAAAACACATAAAAAATAAAAAATGTGGTTTTTGATTATTTACTTCAAGAAATAGCATGGTTAGATTTTGTTTACTTCCTTTTGTATGTAATTACATTTATTTCATGGTTTTCACATTGTTTTTGGCAAAAGTAGAATTATCTTGTTAATTAGGGCTTACTAGGTTTTGCTTTACATTCCAGTCTTTCTCCTTTCTACAGTTAGAATAGCATATGTATAGTAATCTTTCTTTCATAGAGCTTCTTCTAAAATATATAGAAGTTGGCTTGAGCTCCTAGTGATCTTGCGCCAACTGACTAAGTGACAACTAGCAGCGAGAACTATTACTTGTGCATATAGCACCGACGCTTCCAAGTTTGTTACGAACTACCGGGTTGATAAAAGTAAAGTTGGAAGCCTAGGAGTTGTAGCATTCTTGCTGCAATACCGGTGCTCACCTCATATGTGGCTTGAAGCCAAACCCTTCTGTTGTATCGGCTATAACCACCCTCCAAAATTTTTCCTTAGCTTCGTTTTGGAGCCTCCCTACCAACCATCCTTAGTAGCATGTCTTGCGCTGTCAAGTACATAGGCTTCAACTAAGGTTCAGTGGATTGCTAGCTTGTGCATGTAAACTTGCTTGTCTCCTATCACAGGTTGCCATTATGGACTTAGGTGATTTTCTAGATGAGATGTTCACTCAAAAAAATTACGCAGTTTGGAGGGAACCAACCTTACCTCTAGAAATTGCGCAATCTTGCTGGGCTCCAGAATTGCGCAATCGAGCCACCTATCCCTTCCTGAAAAAATTGCACAATCTAGCTAGACAACCTTCCCTCAAAAAATTGCACAATCTAGCTCGACATTGGGCTTCAACCCAGAAATCACGCAATTCTCGGAGGTAATGACCTGATGACCCTAGAAATTGCACAATTCATGAGGGACAACCAACCCTACTTAGCCCAGAAACTGCACAAATCCCTTTCCTAGGATTGCAAACTGCTGCATGTGCCTTCAGGTTGACTGCTTCCCTCTAGGACTGGTCAATCCAGATTTGCATGCATGCGATGCTTTTCTTGAAATTTAAAAAAAGCAACATGAAAAAAGCATCCCTAAATTTTAGGTATCTATTTTTAGCAGCTGGAGGTTACATGAAAAGATCATTTTAGAAACTTCCCTCAAAGTGTCACTTTTTCCTATATTTGTGGCATGCGTCTCATAAGCCTTGAACTTATTTATTCGATGCTGCAGAGCTCATTACTCACATCGATCTTGGAGCTATAACATCCCACAACACATCTAGGACTCTTCAACACATTCAACTCAATTTTTTCTGAGTATGTCTACTTTTCATGTCATTTGTTGCTTTTCTGTCGCTTTTGTATGGATGTTGTTTTCTTTGTTTTGTTGAACGTCTGCTGTCATTTTAATGTATGTCAGCTTGTAGAAGCATCGTTTCAGTTTTGATTTGTATCTCACTATTGTCGCATGCATGACCATGTTTTACACTAATGGTCGCCATTGCAGTGACTCATTTCACACACATGAAAGCGTTCCAATTTTTTGAATCTTCAATTCACTGTTTGCATGCATTATCATTCACTCTTGCTTTCACTCAGTTTGAGTGCCATGTATTCGAACCTTTTCATGTTTTTATTCGTCAGTCAGTAGGTTTGGGCTGCCTTGGCCCAAACCTTACCTTTCCCAGAAAAAAATGTGAATTTATGGAAGTGAAGGCTCTACCTTCCCTCCAAAAAATGTGCAAACCTGTTCATCACTGCCCTCTAGGCTTGCATTGTGCAATTCTAGGAGGCAGTGCCCTGCTGAACTAGAAAATTGCGCAATGCAGTCTCTGGGCTTCCATGCCCTTGTTGACTGAAACTGCGTTGTGTAGTTTCAATCCTCAACATGTAGGATGGAATGTGCATTGCACAAGTCTAGAAATTAGTCAACCTCTTAACAGCCCATACTATGCCTTGCACAGTTTTGGCAGCCAGTCTCCTAGCCTCCTGGTGGAAATTGCACAATCTTTACTGCTAGTCACCTAGGTGTGTTGCATGCTAGTCCTTAGATTTGTTTTAGCTTTCAACTAAAAGATTGATTGCCATGAGTGTCTCTATGTCTCTAGGTATAGCAGGTGTTCATTTGTCTCTCAGCAGTATAGGTGCAATGGTCTCCAAGAGCGCAGGGTCAAAGGACATTGTTGGAAGTGAAACTGGAGATGTGGTTCAACAAGTGTGTATGAGCTTGCCCATTTACAAAGACACCAAATTTTTCATGGAAAGAGACATCAAGATGAAATGGTAGGACATCAAAGATAAAATATGAGGCACATTTGAGGAACATTTGGAAGATTGCAGGGTCTATGTCAACATCCACAAGTCTTGCTTGTATCAGATTGCATGCAAGTATCCCATGCTTCCATGTGCAGACACGATAAATTGGATTGTCTCGCACACTGATCCCGAGACGATGATGTTGAGAAGTGTCAACATGATAGAGCTTGCTACCTTCAGGGTGAAGGACTATCAGGAGATGTATCACTTGCCACAACTAGTGATCATAATGGGGAAACCCTTCAGCAAACCCAACAACGCAAACTCTAGAGATATCTTGAATAGTTAGGTGAAAGAGCTAGGCAAGTTCGGGACAACACCCAGCCTAGTTTACAAGAAGAAGATACTGTGGAAGGCATATCAGTACTTGGTCATCTTTCTATGTCACTTATATGGCCAAGAGAGCACAAAGACCTTCCTACAGAGATGGGTAATTACGTTGCATCAACTGGCTAGCGAAGGAAGGCCATGCAACTGGTCTCACATGTTGGCTCTCAGGTTGAAGGAATAGGTTAAAGAAGCCCAAAATCCACCCAAAGGTCAACAATAAGAGCTATACATGTTCGTTTACATTCTGGATGAAATTTGTGCTCGTCACTAGTTCCCAAGCTTGAAGTGGGCATGGACACCTTCAGAAACCTCTGTGTACACTTGTTGAAGATTTTTCTCTGAATGCATCTTCTGCGGAGTCATCACCTAATTGCCAGACCACTTTGTCACCTTGGTGTACAAAATGACATTTGAGAAGGATCCACCTTGCATGTCGTAGGCAACGATGGAGGCATTGGTCGAAATAGCAGATTGGTATGCCCTCACCCTTGGTACCTTCATACGAATGCACAGTGCGGAGGAGCCTTCGCATGTTTTATCGAGGTTTTCCATGGGCAAGCTCATCATGCAAGAAGTGTCGTATCACATATCGATAGGGTTGTCAACTAGATTGCATAGGAAGAAGAAGTGTTACGCAAAAATATCGTCACCATGATTATTTGCATTCAATATGGGTCTATCATCACTTATACTAGCCTCCTAAGCAAGTCTCAGACCTTAGCTCTTCATGTCAAGCTTTGAAAATGAGAGAAAGACATTGAAAATCAATATTACTCTGGTTCCACACTTTCTCCTACTTTTACCTGCAGACCCACACCCTTTGTTCATATTACCTGCGTACCTGCACGCTCTGTCTGTAAAGGGGTGGGTGCGTACCCCTGTAAAAGTAAAAAAGGCGCAACTTTATCCTAAAAAACTCACTTTTGGGTGAATTCTATATGTTTCTAGAAGGATTTTGACGTGGATTGTTCGCTCAAAGGTGGTTCATGCATCCCAAAAGAGAAGGAGCTAATCCCTTGATAGGAGGAGCTATCCCTTTGAAGGAGGGCTTTATCCATTTGAAGGAGGACCTAGTAACTTCCCTCTATTGCACTATAAATTAAGGCATTGGGTCAGTTGCTGGGGAGGTTAGAAGTTGAACATTTTTTAGGGTAAATGCTGATGGAATTGGGACTTCCTAGTTAAAATTGAGAGGAGAGATCACATACCTTTTGGTTTCATGGGAAGTGAGTGAAACTTGACAAAGTAAAGGAGACTTCTTGTCGGACCCTGGGAGGAGCTTGTACAACATCAAGGCATAGGTTGTAAAGTTCTTCTTCATTTGAATTAATACAATCAGATTCATTTTTCTCAACAAATTGTCTTATGTGGTTTGTTTCATAATCTCCTTGATCATTATGATGAATATGCTTTACGATATTGGCTTTTCAGGTGCTATTTAATTTGTATGCTTGTTTGTGTTTGCAGACTTACACTTCAAGGAAGATCATTTGGAGCGAGGGAGCGAGGCTTCCACAAACTTGCATTGGACCCAAGGTAGGCCTAAAACACTTTTTTTCCTTTGTTTTTAATTGCATATTTAGAGAAAGATAGTTTTTGATTGGTATGCTTGTCACTAGATATCTTTAGATACTAGGAAGGTCGATCTTGTCCGCAACCTCAACTCATTCCGTGTGACAAGAAGGCACCTTGCCCCACTCTTCATTTTTGGATCAGGTTGTACGAGATATAAAATCTCAAGAATGTTGATGCCGAGATGGAGGAGTTCAAAATATTTACTTTCGGCACTAGAAGTTTCAACCTGTATGACCCACATTGGTTTGTAAAAGAACACTGTGAGAGAGTGAAATTTCCTTCAATCCACGAGGTGTGTCATTGGCCTGAGGAAGACCCATGGAGATATTGTCACAGCTTCTCCAGGCTCAATGAACCAGTTTGCATAGCTGTGGAATGGTTAGCAAAGCAACTGAAGAAACATCTTAGAGAGCACCATCATAAGCAACAGTAAAGGGTAGCAGACTTGCGCATGACAAAGGCAAGTGAAAGGTTTTCAATAGTGCAGAGGAAGAACAAAGATGCAAGTTCAAAATAGATCCACTTCTGATGAAATAAGTTTTGGAGATTGAGGCTAAGAGGTGACAACGCGATAGGACAAACATGCAAAGGAAAAGAGAGAAAGGAAGGATGGGGGAGACAGAAAAGGCATTTCAAGAGTTGAAGTAGCAACTCCAGGAAGAACAAAAGCTGTGTAGAAGAGAGAAGGAAGCACAATAGGGACAAACACAACAGGAGGTGCAAGATGAAAATATTGAAGAAACTATGCCCATACAAGTTATAGACTCATCCGAGTAGCTGACACAGAGTAGACAAGGTGAGCAGTCACACGAGCATGATTTAGCTCAAGAGATTGAATAGATGCTAGAGTATATGGATATGGATAAGGTACAACCAGATTCTAAATAGGATATTGACCTCATGCCTCATAACCAAGAGGTCACCCCACCGGCTTCACCAGATCCTAAAGCATAGCAAGTCCCAAGTGATCAAGGAGATACAGAGATCTTTGAAGACAATATGGAAGCTGAGATGCACAACATATCTTTTGACGAGTCGCAACACGGAGTTGTGTAGTCATGCAGAGTGCCTACTTCGGATGTCCACACATCTCCTATGAAATTTGAAGAATGAGTGGTAATATTTGATGTGCGAAAGCATCCAACAACATTAGCCGATGCTACAGAGCATATGTTGAGGCCACTAGCTCGAGTGTTCGATTCTTGATAGTAGAGAATGAGCGCATGGCCAAGGAGTTACAAGCGGCCAAGCAGGGAGGAGAATAGGTTACGTCATCTACCAAAGCAGAGTTGAAGAGAGAGACATGCACTCGGAGCTAGATCCAGAACTATGAGGAACTCCCACAGTTCATCACCAATTTGTAGGCTTCACATGCACGGGTGTTCGGGAGGATGGATGCCATTGTGCACACGCACGTGATCCTGTCTATTGGCATGCAATCCCATCTATTGGTGTAGTCACCAAGGTGAAATAAAAGAACCAAGTCTGAACGGAGCTGGACATGTACTTTGATGATTTGATTTGTGTAGCTACCAACATAGACTTGGTGATTAGCACAAACACTATGCATCAGTATGTTGCTAGTCTCGCTGCACTCAAGACTATGATGTGCATGTTATCAGATGAGTTGGACATAGGTGACAAATTAGTGTACTCGGATGCAACGGAAGCGAGAGTTCACTTTCAGTAGGATGTCACCATTGGGCACGCGGATACCATCACAGACTACCATGCTTGGCATCAGTTTGCCACCGTCGATCACCATGAAGATGTCAAAGAGTTGGTCTTTCCATAGTTGTCTGAGTCTTAGTAGTGTCTTGTATGGATTTCTCAAGCCTATTTTGTCTCACATGGGTACATGTACATATTGTAAAGTAACATCTTGTAAAAGTGAAAGACCAAGTGTCAATGATCGAATGTAACAATCATGTAGTAGTTGAAGAGTCATGAGGGTAGATGAAGAGTCACAAAGGGGAATGTCAAGGGTCACCCCACCCTTTTCTATTTATAGAACCTCATAAATCATTGTACAAGATTTTGGGAGCCAAGCTTCCGATAGGTGTATCTTAGAGAAAGCTTGCACTGTATTGTAACGAGCCTTGGCTTTTCCATAGTGCAGAGCTAGTATATAACTTTGGAGGAGTAGGAGGCAGTGACTATAATGTACCGCTGTCGGGACTAATAGTTGGACATGGTTGTATGTATGATTGGAAATTTTACTTTCTTAATATAACAGATCCAACACATTTCATTCATATGTTGTTATTGTATTTCAGCTACCTTAGTTACACTAACAGTATATGTAGTTGTTTGCTTATGCATGTATGTGTAGACTCTTTCTATATGTGTATGTATGAATCTTGTTGAGATATGTTGTTGGTTTAAATATCACTTTGGATCGTTGGTTCACCTGCCTTCCAGCTTTTGATGTATCTTTGCTCTTGTGTTCCCTTCCAATCCGCGTGTTCCCACAGGTTTCCAAGGGGTGCACTAATTCCACTTTCTATGTGTTAGAACTCTTCATGCACCTTCCTTGGCTTGCTGCACTAGTCACACCCTTTACAACAACAAGGACATCCTACTTGCCTTTGTGTGCAACTGTGTTCAAGGCAATATCGTACGACCCACTATTGGGAATCCTTCACCAAACAGTCTAAGGTCTAGTTGGCACTTCTTACCAGGGAGATCCCTTGACATGTTGGCGGGTCGAACACTGTCAACATTTCTGCTGCTATAAGGAGGGATGGATGACAAGATGAGACCTTACATCCTGTTTTGAATATTCACATGCCTGTCATCGATATCATTAGACTCCTCCCTCCATGATGTCTGTCTCATGCTCAACCTATTGACATAATGAGGGATTTTTATGATCTCTTGTTGAAATCACGTACAATGGTGAAGGTGAAGTGGCTTGGCTTGAGTACTTACGCAACTTCCTTTCATTCCTTGAGGATGTAGATGAGTTCGATGAAGTTGAGGTAAGCTTGCTGCTTTCACACACACTTCATGAATCCCCATAATGATGGTGCCACAACCGCCCACATGGTTGCATGCACTCACTTCAGTAGTTCTCTAATCTCATTGAATCTAATTTCCATCATTTTGATCCTAAACCTCGACTAAAAACTATCAAAACAATGGAAGAATCCACAAGAATCGCCTATGGATTTTTGGCAGCGCTTCCGTGTACTGTAGTTTGAAGCTCTGAAAAACTAGATGAAGTTTCAATATGTTTGGGACAGATTCAAATATTGTCTTAACAAATCAGTCAATCCCAAGATGAAGTTGAATTTCAAACCCCGCTCAGCATACTTCGGTGATGGAATTGCACAATCACATACAGACATAATCATTGTCACAAGTGACTGCCCACCGTCCCCTCATCAAACAACTTCACCACTGTAGAGTGATGTGGGAGAACATGCACACACAACTATTCAACAGTCACATTCGCCCAACATCACTTCTCTCAATTTTCATGCAGATTTGGTTGCAGAGCCCGTGGGTTGTCACATACATTTGTTACAATAGCCTTCGTCTTCATGTTCTGCAGATCCTCCGAATTGCATTGTCTTTTTTTCTTTCGTTTTGGACTCTACATCTATTGTGAATGAGGATCAAGCCATCGATGGAGTTTGTGTTGCACATCCAACTTGCGCTGTCATTCATGAAGAGTATGAATGGGAACCTAAAAATCAACCTATGACAAAGGATGATCTCCTTTTTTTTGGGTCTCCTCTGCTTTTTCTCGACATCTTTGGTGATTCTGCTATCTTTGATTTTTCTTGTGAGAATCCACCAATAGATGCACCCATTATTGATCATTCACAGAACACACCCAATGTCAGTCCATTATTCGATAGAGGAGAGGACCAATCATTCATTGAAAATCCACTTTATTTTTCATATACTTTTTCCGGAACTGCAGAGGGTAAACATTCTTGTTTCTCATCTACCCATCTATTTGATTTATCTGATCATGAGGATGCCGACAAAATCATTGATTTTTTTGATCGGGGTTGTCGTGATCCTTTCACTCCTGTATTCGATCACAAAATTGATTCTATCGATGTTGATCTATAAAAGCCACCCTTTTATGACGATCTATCTGTCAACATATTCGAAAACCCACATACTGTCGAGACACTTCAACCTGAGCTAATGGTTATGTCAAGCCCTCGCTGTCCTGAGGTTGATTTCACTTCCATTTAGGAAATTGTTGAAACACCCAAGGCTCCTCATTGCTCATCTGTATGCATTGAAGATCAATCCCACACATGGATTTTTCTTCCTCCACACAAACTACACAATCGCATCACTCATGCGCAGGAGGAATCTTACACAGTTGCGCGATGCAAGTTGTCTTTGTTTCTCTCATTTGCTTGCATGTCATAGTCAAGAGAATGTGTATGATTAACCTCTGCATGCAGTGTAGCACAACACCATGGTAAGTTGTTAGGTCCCTATACTACTAGTGTAACCCATTATTGTTATTAGTGCAACCTCCTTATTATATTGTTGTGCCCATGTAGTCCCCATATTGTTATTATTGTGCTCCATAGAAGTTCATTATTGTTATTATTGTGCCTTTACATTATTATTGTTATGTCGGCTTTGATTATATTATGACCCCTTAGGCTCCTATATATAGAAAGGAGGCCTTTCCATTTGTATCATCCAAGAATTATTTTTTTGTGTAATGTAAAGGAGGTTTCCCCATCAAAGAGGCTGATTTCTAAGGCGTTGATCTATCTTTTCTATCTTTTTGTGAGCTAGTTTCATAACATCTGATATCATAGTTTTGGATTCTATGGTTTCGCTACTCCAAGTAGGTCTTCATGGAATTTGCGCTATAAATTTTTTTTTGAGACGTTTCATAAGATAAACCAAAAACCCATCTTCGAAGAAATCGTTCTGAACCTCAGGTATGAATTTCAGATCTTGTCTGGCTATATTTTCGGAGATATGATCTAAGGAAGTTAGTGTTTTTGCAAGCTCCAGAATTCCATCTCAAATAGGTCATTGTGGAATTTTCGCAATAATTTGTTTTCTGCGAAGTTCTAGATACTAAAATTAAAACCCATTTGAACAGAAATATTGATGAAGCTCGGACCTGAATTTTGGATTTTTATTTGCAACATTTTCAGAGATAAGGTCCAATAAATTTAGGGTTTTTACAGGCCCCTGAATTACATCCCAAATAGGTGACCTTGGGAAAATCATCATAACTCTTTCTTGGAGCATTAGATTAAAATTTCGTAAGAAGTGACAAAATACAACAAACTATAGCTTTTTGGGTATCAGTTACAGAACCTAAGGTTGAAACATTGAAACATGGCACGTCGTACAAGTTCGCTCCACTAAATCAGTCTATAATTAGATCATCACTGGAGATTGGGAATAACTCTTTCTTCATGAATCCAATTATGATCAAACTTGTGGGGTTAGAAAGAGGACTCAGAGGGATATCACAGATCGATATTTTAGAACTTAAAGATTTGAAATTATAGAGTTACAGTTGTTTCAAGATCGAGCTCCTAAATTCAAGAAAAATTGATATGTGGAAGTTTGATGGGAAAGACTCGTTAAATTGGATATTATAGATGCAACAATATTTTGATCTACATGAGGTGCAACTATTACAAAAGGTAAATATTGCATCTTTATATTTAGAACCGAATCAATTTTTATGGTATAAAGGGCTTTGTTCTCGTAAACCACTTGTCACATGGTCAATTTTCAAAGAGGAAATAATAGCATATTATGAGGATACAAAGAGCAACACCTTCTTTAGCCAATTTATAAATCTCAAACAAAAGGGTTCAATGGTAGAGCACATTGAGGGCTTTCAAAAATTGAATGTAAGGGTAAATGATATATTAGAGAAGAAGAGGATTGATGTCTTCATAGGGACTTTAAAATATAACATCCAACATGAGGTTTGCCTTTGGGAACATAATTCATTGGACAAGGCATATAGGTTGGCAAGAAAATTGGAAAGAAAAATTATGGCAACAAGGAAGTCTACCCCTCACAACTATAAATATGGAAGTGTTTCTTCTCCTAGCCTTCCACAACCTACAAGGTTTACATCACAACAATTGGAAGAAAAAAGATCAAAAGGGATTTGTTACAATTGTGATAGCAAATACATTAAAGGTCATAAGTGTACTGAGAAGAAATTATTTTACATAGATTGTGAAGAGGAGGAAGAAAAGGATCAAGAAACGTCAAAAGAAGAGGATATACACCGAGAACCAACCCTAGAGAAAGAACAAATGAATCTGACTATATCTTGTATTGCATTGGCAGGAATTACCACTCCTCAAACTCTCAAGATAGAAGGACATATCAAGAATAAGAAGGTTCAAGCAGTGAAATATCAGGAAGAAAAGGATCAAGAAACATCAAAAGAAAAGGATACTCACTAGGAACCAACCCCAGAAAAAGAAGAAATGAATCCTAACATATCTTGTAATGCATTGGCTAGAATTACCACTCCTGAAACTATAAAGATAAAAGGACATATCAAGAAGAAAAAGGTAATAGTGTTGATTGATTCAGGTAGTACCCATAATTTTATTCATTGTAAGATAGCCAAGGAATTGAATTGCTTCCTATATCCAGCACCAAAGTGTCAAGTGATAGTTGCAAGTGGAGGAACCATAAATTTATTTGGAAAGTGCCATAATATCAAGCTATCCATGGGAGAATATGTATTGAATAGCCCAATGCTTTCCATTCCAATGTGTGGTGTTGATGTTGTATTAGGAGTCCAATGGCTACAACCCTTGGGTACAATAGCTTTTAATTTTCAAGAAATTTTCATGATTTTTTTTTTTCAAAAGGAAAGGAAGTTGAATTAAGGGGTATCACACAGAAACTGGGAAAGATAATCAGCTCTAATGGAATGACAAAGCTTTTAAGGAAAGAAAAATGAGGTGTAATTTCACAATTATGTTCGCCAGAGGTTCCCACATTGAAATCTGATCTATTGCTCTAGATTTCCGAAAAGTCTTGGAAAATCATTCCAATTTATTTGAGACTCCCAAAGGCCTCCCACCAATTCGTGATCATGATTATGATACTCATTTGATTCCAGGAAGTGTTCCTCCAAACATCAGACCTTACCTAATGGGAAGACACTTAAAGGTAAAGATGGATCATGATAGTCTTAAATAATTTTTTGAACAAATATTATCTTCATAAGAACAACAAAAATGGGTCACAAAGATGTTGGGCCATGAATTTAAAATCATCTACAAAAAAAGGGAGAAAAATGTTGTTGCAAATGCACTCTCAAGAAAGGATGAGGATGTGGAAGCAATTTTTTGTGTCATTTCTATTATCCAACTAGATTGGATAAATGAAG
Source organism: Pinus taeda (assembly GCA_000404065.3). Classification (NCBI taxonomy): domain Eukaryota; kingdom Viridiplantae; phylum Streptophyta; class Pinopsida; order Pinales; family Pinaceae; genus Pinus; species Pinus taeda. Next base: position 239,327 of record APFE031124214.1, on the reverse strand, counting down.
CAAAGGATGAATGGAACAATGACGACGAAGTGTGGGCACTCATTCAAAAGTTGCAAAAGATCCCAGTTCAAACAATATTGCAAGAACTTGACAAAAAAATCATATTGCAACCCAGAGCAGTCACGAAAACAAGAAATTGACATCTACGAAATCGATCAATTTCAGAGCATCTCATCAAGTGGGAAAAATAACCCATTGAAGATTCCACATGGGAGGAAGAGAGTTTTATACAAAAGCATATAGAACTACTCAAGCATTGAGGACAACACTTTTTAAAGGAGAGGGGCATGTTAGGTCCCTACACTACTAGTGTAACCCCTTATTGTTATTAGTGCAACCCCCTTATTATATTGTTGTGCTCATGTAGTCCCCATATTTTTACTATTGTGCCCCATATAAGCCACTATTGTTATTGTTGTGCCCTTACACTAGATATACAACACTAGAGATGGAACTTAAACTTTGACTATCATATTTCTTGTGTACCAATATACCCCTCATCCTAATCAAAACAACTGTGTTGTCTTGGCTTGGAATCTGTGCCCATCGACCAAGCACGTGGCAGATGCTACATCTTTCAATCAAGCTAGTGTGGACACCAAGATGATCTAAGAACTGAACAATAGTTCTGGAGGAGTTAGACTTGCTTTTTACGAAACAAGGTCCATTCAGAGTGCTGGAGTTCTACTAGTGTGTCGCCAAGTTTTGTAGTGGCTACAACCACCCTCCAAATTTTTTCCTTAGCTTAGTTTTGGAGTCTCCCTAACAACCATTCTTAGTAGCATGTCTTGCATTTTCAAGTACATAGGCTTCAGCTAAGTTTCAATGGCTTGCAAACTTTTACATTTCAACTTCCTTGTATCCCATCACAGGTTACCATTCTGGACTTTGGTGATTTTATGGCCGAGATGTTCTCTCAGGAAAATTGCACAATTCTAGAGGGGAACCAACCTTCCCTCCAGAAATTGTGCAATCCTGCTAGGCTGCTTATTGGGCTCTAGAATTGCACAATCCAGCCAAACAACCCTCGCTCAGAAAATTACGTAGTCCAGCCTGACACTCGGCTTTAACCCATAAATTGTGCAGTTCTAGGAGACAGTGACCTACTGACCCCAGGAATTGCATAATGCCTGAGTGACAACCAACCCTACTTAACACAGAAACTACACAAATCCCTTTCCCAAGCTTGGAGACTTCTGCATGTGCCTTCAGGTTGACTAGTTTCATCCAGGACTAAGCAATCCTAATTTGCATGCAAGGGTTACTTTTCCTGAAATAGAAAAAAGGAACATGAAAAAAGCATCCCTAAATTGTTGGGATCTATTTTTAGCAACTGGACATTACATGCAAAGATCATTTTAGAAACATCCCTGCAAGTGTCATTTTTTCCTAGATTTGTGGCATGCGCATCATAAGCCTCGAACTTATTTATTCGACACTACATATCTCATTCCTCACAATGATCTTGGAGTTCTGACATCCCACATCACATCTAGGAGTCTTCAACACATTTAGCTTAGTGTTTTCCATGTAAGTATGCTTTTCATGTCATTTGCAGCTTTTTGGTCGCTTTTTGTATTTCACTTTGTATGAATGTTGTTTGATTGGTTTTGCCAAATGCCCGATGTTGTTTTAATGTATGTTAGCTTGGGGAAGCACCAGTTTATTTTTCATTTGCATCTCATTGCTCTCGCATGCATGGCATTGTTTTTCACTAACGGTTGTTGTTGTGGCGACTCGTTTCACACACATGCATGCGTTCCCATTTTCATAATATTGCATTCATTATTTTGATGCATGATCATTCACTCTTGCTTACACTCAGTCTCACCATGCATCTAAACCTTTTCATGTTTTCAGTTTCCTGTTAGTGGGTTTGGGCTTCCTTGGCCTAGACCTTGCCTTGCCTTGATAGAAATGCATATTTCTGGAAGTGAAGGCTCTTCTATCAAGCTATAAAAGGGGTCTCTTTCACCTCTAACTACCTCGCATTAATATGCCAATCCGGGAATATTTTGTTATTTCAAAGAGTGTCTCAGTCTGAGGCTATCATTTTCCAGAGTAATGCTAGTAGTACAGTGTTCGAAAATACAAGAGCAAATAGATGTTTGTTTATAGCTAACTACTTCAAAAGATTAAACCACAAATTCAAAAAACTAAGCAATTTATCAGTCAAGGGTTCAGTAGCAATAACCCATCCCTTTGTAAACTGATGGAAGAGGAAACCAGAGAACAGATCGTGGATCTCGGAGCCACACAGTAGATGTCAATGCTCACTATAGCCTGAAATCATTCTTCACACCAAAATAACAAATGACAGGAAATGAAACGACAGATAAGAAATGGAACAACAATTAAGAAATAGAACAACAAACCTGAAATGGAACAACAGTTAAGAAATTGTAACGACAACTAAGTCTAACAAGCAGTAACACCTTAGTCTACAAGATCAAATGCACTAATTGTAATCTACAGGAATCAAACGACAATCCTTCACTCTTAAGGGCGGATTGAATAACACACCAAAATGGAACAACACTGATTAATTATGAATTATAGAACAATGCTTGAAAACCATATATACGCACAACACACCTTAATAGTAATCTGATCCAGTTATCAATCTCAGTTAGAAAGAGCACGACTGCATTCAAAATAGAACAACATTGTTTATAGATCCAACAATCGCAAAGACCAAAACTCCCAAGATGAATTTCGTAATGCCAATGAACAAGTGCACAAAAGCTCTGTAATTAAACAACAACAATATTCTGTAAAGACTAGCAGTATTATATCAACACCTAAAAGAACAGTGATATGATGCAGAGTCAATACAAAAGTTCTGTCTTTAGAAACCTTAATAAATTAAACATAACAGAGCATGTGATGTAAACTTACAAAACACATCAGATTACCAAATAATTTCAATAAGCAAACCATGAATAAACCAAACGTAATAGTACAGGAGCAAGTGTCCTCCAGGGCCAGGCCCTTAGCCTCCAGGGGTACACCGCTTGAAGTTATTCTAGACTCAGAGATGAAATAGCAACCAAGTTTGTATTAATACATAAAGCGGAATTACAATAGATCAGTTCTTAACAAGACTCGATGATCAAAGTTTTGATCTTAAAGGAAATTAAATAAAACATAACAGATTCTAACTCTCCTTGAGCTAACAGTGTTGCCCCTTTTATAATGGTGAAGGCAGAGATATCTAGGTGCAAAAATAGTTAAAGCAGCGATCCCTCAGGATCAAAGATCTTGAGGGATTCGCCGAACCGTTAGTCCTCAGTCATCTCTTTTCTTTCTTGCGCCAAGCCGATATCTCCACTTCCTTTCCGGGGCTAATTTGCTTTGATTTGCTTTGCCTTGTTTGCATACGGTTCCCCGTCAAAGGGACAACGGTTAACCCGTCCTTGTTCTTTCCTTTGGAACAACAGTTTCTCGTTTTTCCTTCTTTCTGCATAAGGAAATGAAAATTGTCAATGTTTTCGTCTTGCATATTAATCTCACATGTTTTATTACAATTCCTTATCATTTTCCTAGTTCATGATGCAAAAGGTTTGTAAGTTCTAATGAAAAGATGCTGAAATAATTACCAAAAACATACCTCCTTTAGTACTCCACACACCCCCTGCTTACCCTTTTTCATGCCCTCATGAAAACATTGTAGTTGACATGTAAGGCAGTGAGTGAGTAGGCTGGATATGGAATCTCATGTGAAGGCCTACATCCATGATGCATAACTAGGTGTTCAAAGAAATGGCCTATCTGACCCTCAGGCATCTCATACAAGGCTTGGTATCCGGGTGCAGGGTGCCAAATAATTGGACTCCAGAACCTATATCCTAACCAGGATGGCCCTTCCCTCAAAATGACTTCGCCATAGAGGTGCAAGCGGTTGGTGGCTAATTCAAAATTTTCATACTTAAATGGTTCCCTGAGCTGGATATTTGGACTAGAGGTCTGATACCGAAATTTAGCCGCATCAATGAGAAGGTCTTTGATAGAGAAAAAGTATTGTATTCGCTGTCGAATGATTGCCTCATGAATGGGTCCTAATGCTTCAATTACACCTGGAGTCTTCATGAGGTTTCTATGTTTTCTTCACAACTGTACTAGATTCCTAGGCTCAACTCTTATCCATAAATCTAATCCGTTTTCTTGTCTTTGGAAAGCATTATAGGCTTTAAGCCATTTAATTTGATTAACCCCAAATGAAATAAATGCCTGTAATTGGATATCCCCAACAAAAGGGCCAGGGTTAAGCTCGGTCTCCTGGTCTAATACAAGGTTATGTAAATAAAGCTCACATAGTAGTCTCTGAACTTTTACCCCGTAGTGCTTACAACAGTTTATAAAATCATCGATGGTGTTAATTTTTATGGGAACACCTGCTTTAACAGCCTTTATTTCAATTGAAAATATCGTTCCATAAAAAAAAAGGCATAATTCTTAGCAGGGGCTGTACATGCTAGGACGTCATTGTATAAAGAACATAAGGTATCCATCTGCTTGATAACTATATTTAACCTATGAGTTACCTTTGCGACTTTTTCTTCTTCCCTTCGCCATCCTTCAAAGGCCTGGATTTCAGATAGATTGACATTCCTAAGTTGCTGCTATAGCTCTTCATACTTTTCTTAAGGGACCGTCTGCTCTATAAGCTTTTCTGCTGCTTGCTGAGCTTTGCTTCAAACCCTTTCATAGAGTTACCATTTTCGGATCTCTTTTCCATGCGGTAGTGGAGGTCGGGAGTTTTACCTGAATTTTCCTATTGCGTTGTATTGCATTCATGACCCTTATCACTCCCGAAGGTGGTGTCTCTATCGGAATTTCCTTATCGCGGGTCAACATATCCTCCATTTCTATCTTAACATGGATATCAGTTCATTGTTGTTCCTTTTTAATTTGAACAGCAGTCTGCTCCTCAACATCATTTGGAACTGCAGCCTCCTTTTCGATAGGGTTTTGAACAGCAGGATGGACTCTGGTCCTTCGACCCTTTGTCTTAAGGGGTTTTGCTGGAGTGGTTGCATTTTTCCTTCCCGAAGTCTTTTTTACCCTTTTCCTTGCTTTTAAAATCCCGATCTACTATCGGAGCTGAACTATTACATTCAGTAGTCTCTGTTGTTATTTTTGCAATTCCTTAATTTCCTCAATTTCCTTAGAAGGAAGAGTAGGTTTTTCACTATGGCCTAGACTGTGACTAATTCCTTGATTTTCTCTTTGGGGTGCTTCTTTTTTGCTCTGCTCTGGTTGCTCCGGGGCAAGAACCCTAACTGATTATGTTATTCCTTGGGTGACTTCCTTTTCTGCCCCACTTTCCTCCAGAATTTCTTCTAGTGTCGTCTGGCTAGGAACGGATTGTTCCTGTTCTGCATCTCCTGTCATATTTTCATCATGAACACGCATATTCTCTTCTTCTACCTCCTCTGCATATGATTCTTCAGGTGCATTTCCCTCTTGAGGTTCTTCTTCGGCATGGAGATCTAATGGACTAGAATGTTGGCCATATTCACCCATATTGGCCAAAACTTTGGCCAATTTATCTTCTCTCAATGGGTCCTCCAATGGGCTACCTTCTTGTTGTTCTGTTTCCTCCTCCTTCTCAGATTGCTCGGTTTCTTCTTCCATTCCTCCTTCCTCTTTTTCCTGCATTCCTTTCTCATTGTCTTCCCCTTCTAATCATGGGGGTTGCTCATATTCTATCTCTACTGGTTGGCTGGTGTTTCCTTGGGGCTTCTCCAGCCTCCCTCATAGCCGTGCTAGTCGGACTGATTTCCTTCATTTTTCTCGACGCTCAGGTGTACTGGTGGCATGTTTACATTTTGGGGATGGTATGGTCAATCCTCCATCTATCATGGAAATTATCTCTTCCCAGCTGCTCTGCTGCTGGGTAAGGCTATGGCTGACTATTAACCGAATCAACCAATAATTACTAACAACTGACTCTACATGATGTGCCTTTTTTTATGCTCCGTGCAACATCATGAAGTAATGAATTCAAAAATGCAGGTAAATTTACAGAGAAATTTTTCTTTAATACAACTAAGAGTTTAAGATGTCATGGTCTTACTACGTCTTTTCTGCCTTCACAGGTGATGTAGCTTTGAATGGTCTTCACCAATTCCGCCCACAACTCTCCTAATGCTACTGGCAGAACCCCCTTTCCTCTAATTTTCAGGCTCTGGCCTTCCTCCTGGAATATTTCTATGATCTTATGCAATATCTCCTTCTTTAACGTCCATACAGGTCCAGCGGCTGGCAGTACCGAGACTTCTGTGATTATGTCATCGGTGACTGCTATGTGTCTCCCCCTTATTGTTGAGTGATCCTCTTGCAAGTTCTGCAAGAATTCAATTACTATAGTCTCATTGGATTCCTGTAAGCGATTGAGATAAGTTAGCCACCCTACTCTTACCAGGATTTCATGGGCAATAGCTGAGACTGTTAACACCTGCGGTTCTCTCTGAATCGATCTTCCTCCCATGTTTTATGGTTTCTCTATAAAATCTCAATGGAACAACAGCTGTTCACGCTGTTGAAACACAGAGAGGCTGACAAACGCAAGACTCGCTCAAAATCTAATGCTACAGAGTATACAATGGAAATGGCTTATGAATAGCAATTCATGCATAAAAATAAAAAATAGTATACCGTTGAGTCGTGCTATTCCCAAGTACACAGCTTCCCGAATAGTGATATGACACGTAATCTAGGGAATGATGAGGTTAACCTCCCCCCCCCCGTAATGTGATAGGTCATCCCAGCCGTCAAATAAAGGAGCGGCGTGCCATTTTGAAGCAGAGTCCTTAAGGAATACCGTATGGGAATATGCCATGTTTACAAAAGTTGCAAATTACCGAAATCGAGGCGTAGAGTTGGGTCGCTTAATACGTAAGAAACTGCGGTGATATGATGCGAGGCTGGGGGGATAGGACATTTGTCGTGGATACGGAGTCTCATGCAGTAGTTGTCAATTGTTCTGTCATGATTGGTGATAATAGATTTACATGCGTTGTATGATTCGAGAAATAATATATGATTGATTACTAAGGCATAAGAAACTGAAGGGTGCTAATAACTACCTATTGGTGTAAATAATGTGACTTCAATATCATTAACAATGCTCTGCTGCCAACAAGTGCCCATAACCTTGGCAGAGTTGTTTATTTCACCCATGGAACCATGATCCTTTGTATATGCTTAGGAAATGTTGTGTGATGTCAAAATGTAGGCCATTATGCTGGCTTGGTGACCAGTTAGCCATAATTCCATTCACGAGGAAGGAGCGAAAGGTGGGCAGGTCGGCTCGTGATGAGACCTCCTATTCCAAGCGTTCTTTATTTGATATACCTTTTGGACCATATCCTTGGTGTGGTGGCCATAGTGAGAATGCCACTTCACTTTTGTCCTCATGATCATGGTAGGCTGGCTATTGATGAGACCCCCTATCCTGCATTTGACAACTTATAAGTCATTAAGACATCATTGTTTTCTCTTTTTTCTTTATTTTTCATAAAATACTTTCCCTATTTATACAAAAAGGGTGGTTCAACACTCCTTAAGAGTATGAATGGTGGAAGAAGTCTTAACATCTCAATAGGAAGATATAAACCCTTTACTCTTATTCCTGAATAATAATCAAAGAGGATTGAAAGGGACCAACATGATAAAGATAACCAATCAGAGCAGAATTAGTAGAACAATGACAACAAAAGATAATGAATAAGTGTGTCCTTCCTTCTATCCTCTTACCAATTCAGAGCAATTTCTTATAAAAATAGCGATTTTATGATTCACTGATTTCAGTATGTTGTGATTTTGTATCCATTGCATAAGTGCACAACTGTATTCTAAAAGACTTGAAAGAACATGAATAGTAAGCATCTTTAATTTAGAGTAGCAAGGGGAACAAGCTGTTTCAAAAAGGGAGAGAAAAAGAATGCAAGTGGTGTTCCTTTTCGAAAAAGGAACAACAAAAGACCAAAAATGTTGTTCCTTTAGAAAAGGAACAACAAAAAATGCAAATGTCATTCCTTTGAAAAAAGAACAGCAAAAATTGAAAACACTGTCCCTTTGGAAAATGAACAACAAAACATACAAATGTCATTCCTTTGGAAAAGGAACAACAGAAATCGAAAATGTTGTTCCTTTGGAAAAGGAACAACAAAACACACAAATGTCGTTCCTTTAGAAAATGAACAGCAGAAATCGAAAATGCTGTTCCTTTGGAAAAGAAACAACAAAACACAGAAATGTCGTTCCTTTGGAAAAGGAACAACAGAAATCGAAAATGATGTTCCTTTGGAAAATGAACAACAAAGCACACAAATGTCGTTCCTTTGGAAAAGGAACAACAGAAATCGAAAATGTTGTTCCTTTGGAAAAGGAACAACAGAATGCAGAAATGCCATTCCTCTGGAAAATGAACAACAGAAATTGAAAATGTTTTCCTTTGGAAAAGGAACAACGAAGCACACAAATGTCGTTCCTTTGAAAAGGGAACAACAAAAACCGAAAATGTTGTTCCTTTTGAAAAGGAACAACAGAACACAGAAATAAAGAAAATGAACAAAATTACAAAAAAATGACGGCTAATCCAAAGGGTGTTGTTCTTTTAAAAAAGGAACAGTAGAAAGAAAATGTTGTCCTTTTGAGAAAAGGAACAATAAAAATAGTAACGACAAAGCGTTGATTCAAAAATATGTACAAAAATGATTCAACAAAAGAAAAGAAATTATGTACAAACTGTGAAAAGAAATAAATTTCTTAATGAATTATAAGTGAGGAAGACTTCTCTCCCTCCCCTAAAATTTCTATATCAGAGTCTCGGTGTAGCTGCTGGCAAAAGGACTTTCGAGTGAGTGGTTTGCGATAAAGATGAACTCGGTGGCCATTTTCCTTGAAGGCATATCCAGAACTGTCAATAGTGATTAGAGTAAGGGTACCATTGTCATGTACTTTTTGGATTTTGTATGGTCCCAACCAATGAGTCTGGAGTTTCCCGGGGAAGTCCTGAAATCTAGAATCGTACAAAAGTGCCCAGTCTCCTTCGTGGAAGACTTTATTTTTAATGAGAGCATCATGCCATTTAGCTCGCTGCTGCTGGATCAGGGCAGTGTTTTGAAGTGCAGAGAGCCTAATTTCATCCAGCTCATTGATCTGCTATAATCGATTAATATGTGCCTCAGTTAGATCTAAGCCAACTTCTTGTGCTGTTCGCAATGTTTGGATTTCGAATTCTATGGGGAAAATGGGTTGTTTTCCAAACACTAATTGATAAGGTGAGTAACCAGTGGTACTTCTCCATGTTGTTCTATAAGTCCATAGTGCTTTGGGTGGTCTGGAAGCCCAATCACGTCTATGTGACGCAATGGTTTTAGCTAGGATTGCTTCTATTACTTTATTGCTACTTTCTACCTGCCCAATTGCCTGTGGGTGGTATGGAGTAGTGATTTTAAGCTGGACATGATAGTTGTTGAGTGTTGCAGCTATTTTGTTCCCAGCAAACTGTGGTCCACCGTCTGTAATTATCTCTCTTGGAAGGCCATAACGCACAAATAGATGGAACAAGAACTATATGACAGAATCCTCTATAGCTCTTCGCAATGCCTCTGCTTCAACCCACGAATAGGTCTCGCATCTTTTTCTATATAAAGTGGTGTGTACATAACTGGGGGTCAATTTCTTTCATATCAGGGTAGTCCCATGCAAATGCTTCTTTATATTTCCTTAACAAATGGATGAGCTTCATTTCTTGTTCGGATAAGAGGGTGGCATTAATGTTTAAGGTTTTTCCCGGTTCAATTTCCACAATTTTACTATTTGCAACAGAGGTAACATGTATTGTATGATCATGTGTATCTTTAAGACGATCTTCTTTTAATTCACTATCAAATGCTGCTTTTATCATGTGACATTGTGTGCGGGATGTGAGTTCAGTTTGACTAATAAAATTATTAATGGCATCGTCTTCTGTTTGGTCTTTGAAATCAAGTGCCTCTTGTATAGTTAATGGAGATCTAATGCTATCAGTAAGGTATGATACAGGGTACCTATTAGTTTTGATTATTGTGACACTTGGCTGCGCTGGAGGATATAGAACTAAGTTCTTGATATTTGATCCTCTGGTTATGGTCATATTTCCTTGCCGACAGCCAATATAAGCATTGACAGTGGCAAGCCAAGGTCTACCTAAAATCAATGGATGTCCATCAAGTTGGGTTTTGGGATTTATTATTAGAAAATCGATTGGATATTCCCAGGAGTCAATAGAGACCATGACATCATGTAGTGTGCCCTCCGGCCTAACCATAGATCGGTCAACCAATTCTAGCAAGGTAGAGGTGGGTTCTACATATATAATGCCTAGATTTTGGCAAGTAGTGGTTGTTAAGATATTGATTGCAGCTCCTAGATCAACTAAGGCATTGGAAAAGGTCTGACCATAAATTTGCACAGTTACTATTGGATTTCTTGGGTCTTCGTATTTAATGGGTGTTTCTTTTCCTGATAATAAGTCAAATAGAGTGCCAACTACTTAGACTCTTGGATTATTTATTATATTCCTCCTTGGTTTCTTTATACACAATTCTTTGATAGTTTTTGCGTATAGCGGGATGTCTTGAATGGCTTGGAGGAATGGAATTTTTATGTACAAATTTTGTAATTCTCTCAGAATTTCAAAATCAAGATATTGTATAGGTCGAGGTATGATTAATCATTATGGGAATGGGGGAGAGTATGTGGTTGCTTGATTATGAGTTTGTTTTTTATTCACATGCTCTTCTTGTGATAGATGTTCTCTGGGTAACTGATTTTCAACCTGAACTGTCTTATCTGCCTCAGTTTCAATAATCCGCCCAGATCTTAACTGAAGATGATTACACTCCCTCAGATCGGCTCCTATTTCTAGTTTTTCTATGATTTGGATGGATTGGACCAGTCTGTTATGTGGATTGGGGTTGGGTTGGGCTGGGAGTTGTGGTCTCAGAATAGAATGGGGATTTTGTTGTAAGGCTGGCAGTGTAGGTCGAGGGAGCAGAATGGTTCCTACTAGCTGATGCATCGATCTTTGCCAGTTTGTCTGCCAGGCTGAACTTTGTGAAGTAGGGGGAGTCCATTGTAGTGGGTATGTGTTACTTTGCCAATATGGTGTGGTATAAGGAAGATTCGGCCAACTAGATTGACTTGCCTGATTCAGCCACGTGGGTTGAGTAAGGAAACGACTGTGGTGACCATTTTGGAAATGGGGATTGAAATTGACTTTGCCACATATTATATTGTTGATCATTATACTGCGAAGGTTGAAAAGAAGAAGTTGGGTATGGAAACATACCAGATTGTTGCGGCTGCCACTAATGGCATTGATTAAGTAAATACACCGATTTTGGCTCTTCTTCTGCTTCCTTATATACTGCTTTTAGTCGGGGAAGTGAGGGACAACTTTCCTTAAGGTGATGTTTTGTGCAGATGGCGCATGTTTGGACTACACCGAGTGGACATTCCTTATGGCTATGCTTTTTCCAGCATCGGGGACAGAAGATTGTGAAATTCTATTCTACCTCCATTTGCTTCTGTTTGGCTTGCATAATATCAAGTTTTGTAGTTAGTGTCCCTAGTATATAAGTTTTAAAATTTTCCAATAAATTTCCAATTTCTACATGCGTTACTCTTTCTATCAAAATTTTATTATTTCTTACAAACCTATCATGTTCTGCCGGTTTTAATCTTGTGCTACCTCTCGAGCTCCTGATACATAAATCAATAATGTCAACAAAATTTTCTTGATAAATATCTCATTTTCCCATAATGTTTAATGTTTCAATCCATTGTTCCTTCATGCCCCTTATTAATGTTGTTTTTAACACATTATCATGTAAAGGCAATGATGCATAAGGAGATATTTGAATATTATACTGAAAACGTTCCACATACTCCTCTAATGTTTCATTTGTTCTAGCTATCATTTGGAATATTTCGTCCTTCAGTTCTCTAGACCTACAATAGTCCTGATATTTTTTTAGAAAATATTCTTTCATTTGATCCAAGTTATTTATAACCATGCCACCTAATCCCATAAACCATATTATAGTAGCCCCTTTTAATGTAGAGGGAAATAGTTTCAGTTTCTAGGGGTCGGTGGTGTAATCATATCCCCTACACAGCACATCGAATTCAAATAGAAATGCATCCGGGTCTTCTGATGTAAGACCATGGAATGTAGGGATATGTTGAAGCGGGATTGCTTTCATAGGCGCATTTGCTGCAGAATCCACTGTGGGGTATTGTAATGTAGAGGTTTGGGTGTTTGGCTGGTTTTGAGCCATTTGGTCAAATATATGCCAATAACCTTCTGGGATATCTAGGAGGGCATTCCTAGGTTGAGGGGGAATGGCTTTAACAGGAATAGTTTTAATAGCACTTCCTCTATCTGGGATAATGAAAGTGCCTAATGTATGAGGAGATTGAGTTTCTTCAAAAATGATTTTTGTAGCACTTCCCTTGTCTGGGCTGTTCAATGGCTGAGTTGTCTCAAGAGGAGTTCCTCAGTTTCCCCTGTCTCTCCTCCTCCTTCACAAAGATTACTGAAATTCCCTTCCTGCAATAGTTCTGGATTAGAATTTTCAATTTCTTGAAAGTCTTGCTCTTCAATTTGGCTATGCACCTCAGCAAAGGCTACAGATGGTGATCCTGTGGCCTGAAGGGAACTAGTAGGCTGTCTAAAAATAACTTTTCTGAGTCCTACTGAGGGCTGAGATTCTGCTGTCTTGAAGATTTCATCTATGAAGGTTGGTTGGCAAAGGGTCACCGACCCCTTAGATTTTTCTGGCTTGGGTAGAGGTTTGGAATTCTTTTCTAGCTTTTTCTGCTTAGTCATGCACACAAATTAACTACTAAATTCTACCCAAACAAAACAACAGCAAATCTATAGGAAAGTGGGCAGTGGAGCAGGGTTGTTACATGCCCCACACGTAGGTTCTTACTTTCCGTTTTTAAAACCCAATTCTTCCCTAGCAGGTTTGTACACTACTCTGAAGAAAGGACAAATGGCTACACTCTTTCCATGGCAACGGTGCCAAAATGTCAAGCTATAAAAAGGGTCTCTTTCACCTCTAATTACCTCACATTAATATGTTAATCTGGGAACGTTTTGTTATTTCAAAGAGTGTCTCCGTCTAAGGCTATCATTTGCCAGAGTAATGCTAGTAGTACAGTGTTCGAAAATAGAAGAGTAGATGGATGCTTGTTTACAGCTAACTACTTCAAAAGATTAAACCACACATTCAAAAAACTAAGCAATCTATCAGTCAACGGTTCAGTAGCAATAACCCATCCCTTTGTAAACTGATGGAAAAGGAAACCAGAGAACAAATCATTGATCTGGGAGCCAGACAGTAGATGTCAATGCTCACTACAACCTGAGATCATTCTTCACACCAAAATAACAAATGACAGGAAATGAAATGACAGATAAGAAATGGAACAAAAATTAAGAAATAGAACAACAAACCTGAAATGGAATAGCAGTTAAGAAATTGTAACGACAACTAAGTCTAACAAGCAGTAACACCTTAGTCTACAAGATCAAATGCACTAATCGTAATTTATAGGAATCAAACGACAATCCTTCACTCTTAAGGGTGGATTGAATAACACACCAAAATGGAACAACACTAATTAATGATGAATAATAGAACAACGCTTGAAAACCATATATACACATGGCACACCTTAATAGTAATCTGATCTAGTTATCAATCTTAGTTAGAAAGAGTACATCTGCATTCAAAATGGAACAACATTGTTTATAGATCCAACAATCGCAAAGAACATAACTCCCAAGATGAATTCCATAATGTCAATGAACAAGTGCACAACACAAAGGCTCTGTAATTAAACAACAACAATATTCTGGAAAGACTAGCAGTATTATATCAACACCTAAAAGAACAGTGATACGATGCAGAGTCAATACAATAGTTCTGTCTTTAGAAACCTTAATAAATTAAACATAACAGAGCATGTGGTGTAAACTTACAAAACATATCAGATTACGAAATAACATCGATAAGCAAACCACACATCAACCAAACGTAATAGTACAGGAGCAAGTGTCCTCCAGGGCTGGGTCCTTAGCCTCCAGGGGTACACCACATGAAGTTATTCTAGACTCAGAGATGAAATAGCAACCAATTTTGTATTAATGCATAAAGTGGAATTACAATAGATCAGTTCTTAATGAGACTCGATGATCAAAGTTTTGATCTTAAAGGAAATTACATAAAACATAACAGACTTTAACTCTCCTCGAGCTAATAGTGCTGCCCCTTTTATAATGGTGAAGGCGGAGATATCTAGGTGCAAAAATAGTTAAAGCAGCGATCCCTCAGGATCAAGGATCCTGAGGGATTCTCCGAACCATTAGTCCTTAGTCATCTCTTTTCTTTCCTGTTCCGAGCCAATATCTCCACTTCCTTTCCGGGGATGATTCGCTTTGATTTGCTTTGCCTTGTTTGCATACGGTTCCTTGTCCTTGTCCTTTCCTTTGGAACAATAGTTTCTCGTTTTTCCTTCTTTCTGCATAAGGAAATGACAATTGTCAATGTTTTCATCTTGCATATTAATCTCACATGTTTTATTACAATTCCTTATCGTTCTACTAGTTCATGATGCAAAAGGTTTGTAAGTTCTAATGAAAAGATGCTGAAATAATTACCAAAAGCATACCTCCTTTAGTACTCCACATCTTCCTTCCCTCCAGAAACTGTGTAAACTTGGCCAACATTGACCTCCAGTCTTGCATTGTGCAATTCTAGGAGGCAGTGCCCTGCTGACCCAGAAAATTGTGCAGTGCAGTCTCTGGGCTTGCATGCCCTTGCTGACTGAAATTGCGCATTGCGAAGTTTCAATCCTTAGCAGGCAGGTTGGAATGTGCATTTTGCATTTCTAGCAGTCAGTCAGCCTCCTGAAAACCCAGGCTGTGCCTTGCGTAGTTTTGGTAGTCAGTCTCTTAGCCTCTTGATGAAAATTGTGCAATCTTTGCTGCTAGTCACCCAAGTGTGTTGCATGTTAATCCTTTGATTTGTTTTGGTTTTCAATTGAAAGATTTCTTTCCATGAGTGTCACTATGTCTCCAGGTATATCAGGTGTTCATATGTCTCTCAGTAGTACAAGTACAATGGCCACCAAGAGAGCAAGATCAAAGGACACCGTTAGAAGTGCAACTGGAGTGCAGTTGAACTAGTGTCTATGAGATCACCCGTTTATGAAGACACCAACTTTTTCATAGATAGAGACATTAATATGAAATGGCAAGACATCAACAATACATTCTAAGCCACATTTGAGGAAGATATGGAAGACCGGAGGGTCTATGTCAATATCCACAACTCTGGCTTGTACTGGATTGCATGTAGGTATCCCCTGTTTCCATGCACAAACATGATACATTGGATTGTCTCCCTCACTGATCCTGAGACGATGACGTTAAGAAGTGTCAACGGGCAGAGATTGCTACCTTCAGGGTGAAGGATTATTAGGAGATGTATCACTTGCCACAAACGATGATCACAATGGAGAAACCCTTCAGCAGACCCACCAACACAAACTCCATAGATATCTTGAAGAGTTGGGTGAAAGAGCTAGCCAAGTTCAGGACAACATCCAACCTGGTTTACAAGATGAAGATACTACTAAAGGCATATCAATACTTGGTCATCTTCGCATGCCTCTTATATGGTCAAGAGATCACCGAGACCTTCCTGCAGAGCCGGGTGATTCCATTGGAACAACTGGCCATCGAAGGAAGGCCATGCAACTGGTGTGGCATGTTGACTCTGAGCTTGAAGGAACATGTGATAGAAGCCCGATGTTTACCCAAAGGTCAGCAAGTAGAGATATGTTAATAATTATGAGATAATAAATAATCTCCAAGAGGAAAAATAGAAATAACCAGCAACAAGTATTCACATAAACAATACACATAAGATTTAATTGATAACAACCCTAAATTTGGGGAAAAAACCAACCCAATGAGATCTCATTATCCTTCTCCAAAATCTTGGCCAAGATGGCCAAGTTAGCCTTCACCACTCATCTCCAGACCTCTCTTACAATGAAGTATTCCTAGCCCTCTATAGGCTCCATTACATGCAATTCCATAGGGAAAAAACCATGGGTGCACAATAACATGTGCCCCAAAACCATCACTCTTTAACCTAGTCAACTTTGACACTATCGTGAGTCAATTTTACCTAACAAGATTACATGTTCGCTTACATTATAGATGAAATTTGTGCCTGTTAGCAGTTCCAGGGCTTGAAGTAGGCATGGAAACATTCAGAAACCTTTGTACAAACTTATTGTAGATTGTTCTCTGAATGTGGCTTCCGCGGAGTCATCACACAGTTGTCGGACTACTTTGTGACCTTGGTGTACAAAATGATATTTGAGCACGATCCACCTTTCATGTCATAGGCAACAATGTAGGAATTGATCAACATAGCCAATTGGTATGCCTCACCCCTTGGCACCTTCATATGTATGTACAACGCGAAGAAGCCTCAGCATGTTTTACCAAAGTTTTCCATGGACAAGCTCGTCATGGAAAAAGTGTCGTATCACATCTCGACAGGGTTGTTAGCTATACTTCACAAGAATAAGAAGGCACTTTGGTCCGCTCTTACTTTGCGGATTAGGTTGTACGAGATACAAAATCTCAAGCATGCTAATGGAAAGATGGAGGAGTTCAAAAGATTTACTTTCAACTCGTATGACCCACATTGCTTTATAAAGGACCACTGTGTGAAAGCATAATTTCCTTGGATCCACGAGGCGTGTCATCGGCCTGAGGAAGACCCATGGAGATATTTTCACAACTTCTCCAGGGTCAACAAACTGATCATAATAGCAGTGGAATGGTTAGCAAAGTAGCGCAAAGGAACATCTCATAGAGTGCCATCATCAACAACAACAGAGGGTAGCAGACCTGTGCATGAAATAGTCAAGACAAAGGTTGTCAACAATGCAAAGGCAGAACAAAGGCATAAGTTCAAAGCAGATCCACTTGTGATGAAATAAATTTAGAGATTGAGGCTAAGAGGTGATAACACGATAGGAGGAATGCGCAAAGGAAAAGATAGAAACGAAGGATGGAGGAAAGAAAAAAGGAGTTGCAAGAGTTGAAGCAACAACTTTGAAAAGAATAGGAGCTGCACAAAAGAGAGAAAGAAGTGCAACAGGGATAGATACAGTAGGAGGCGCAACATGTGCAAAATGAAGAAACTAGGCCCATACAGGTTATAGAATCATTTGAGCAGTTGGCACAAAGTAGACAGGGCGAGCTGTTGCAGGAGCAAGACTTGGCTTAAGAGATTGAACAAATGCTAGATCAGATGTATATAGATGTGGTACAGCTAGAGTCCAAATAGGATATTGACCTCATTCCTCATAACTGAGAGGTCACCCAATTGGCTTCACCAGATGCAGAAACATAGCAAGTCCCAAGTGATCAAGGAGACACAGAGATCCTTAAAGGAAATCCGAAAGTGAAGATGCACAACATATCTTTCAACGAGTCATAACACAGAGTTTTGTAGTCGTGTAGAGTTCCTACTCCGGGTGTGCACACATCTCCCACGCAGATTGAATAATGAGTGATTATATCCATTATGCGCAAGCATCCAAAAGAATTGGCCGATGCTATAGTGCATTTTTTGAGGCCACCAGTTAGAGTGTTCGATTCTTGATAGTAGAGAACGAATGCATGGCCAAGAAGTTACAAGCGACCAAGTAGTGAGGAGAACAGGTTACATAATCTGCCAAAGCATAGTTGAAGAGAGTGGTACTAGATGAAGTATCATCCCTCGAAACAATCATGCAGATGTTGTATTCTAGATTCGACACTGTGAATAAGGTAGTTGTCCATCTCAACATTTGGCATCGACATTGTGCTAGGAGAGCACGCATCTTGTCAAATCTTCACATTGTTGTTGACTGCATGCAGACATGGACAATGAGATACAAAGGAGCCCCATTGCCTTGTCCAAAGATGAAGAAGCCGAAGGTAGTAGATTTGAAGGCACCCATCCGGAGCTAGATCTGAAACTATGAGGAACTCCCACAACACATCACCAGTTTGCAGGCTTCACATGCATGGGTGTTCAGAAGCATGGATGTCATTGTGTGCACACATGTGATCCCATCTATTTGCACACTCACTGAGGTGAAAGCAAATAACCAATTCTGAACAGAGCTAGACATGTACTTTGATGAGTTGATGCGTGCATCCACCAGCGTAGATTGGGAGATCAACACAAACACTATGCATCAGTATGTGGTTAGTTTTGCTACACTCAAGACTATGATGCACATGTTATCAGATGAGTTGGATAGAGGTGCCAAATTAGTGTACCCAGATGCAACGAAGGCAAGATTTTACTTTCAGCAAGATGTCACCATTGAGCATGTAAACACCATCACGGACTATCAAGATTGCCATTAGTTCGCCACCATCGATCACCATGAAGATGTCTAAGAGTTGGTCTTCCCATAGTTGTCTAAATCTTAGTAGTGTCTTGCATGGCTTTCTCACGCATATTTTGTCTCACATGGGTACATGTGCATATTTAATGTAACATCTTGTAAAAGTGAATGACCAAGTGTCGATGGTCAAATGTAACAGCCATGTAGTAGTTGAAGAGTCATGAGGGTAGGTGAAGAGTTAGAAAGGGGAATGTCAAGGGTCACCCCACCCTTTTCTATTTATAGAACCTCATTACTCATTGTACATGATTTTGGGAGCCAAGCTTCCGATAAGTGTATCTTATAGAAAGATTGGACTGTATTGTAATAAGTCTTGGCTTCTCGATAGTGCAGAGATAGTATATCTCTTTGGAGGAGCAGGTGGTAGTGACTGTAATATTCTGTTGTCAGGACTAGTAGTTGGACATGATTGTATGTATTAGTGGAACATTCACATTCTTAATATAATAGAGGCAACACATTTCATGCATATGTTGTTATTATATTTCAGCTATCTTGATTACGCCAATGATATATATAGATGTTTTCTTATGCATGTATGTGTGGGCTCTTTCTATATATGTATGTATGAATCTTGTTGAGATGTTTTGTTGGTTTAACCATCACTTTGGAATGTTGGTTCACCTACCTTCCAACTTGTGATGTATCTTTTCTTATGTGTTCCCTTCCAAGCCACATGTTCTCACAGGTTTCCAAGGGGCACACTTATTCCACTTTTCATGTGTTAGAACCCTTCATGTACCTTCCTTGGCTTGTTGCGCTAGTCACACCCTTGCTATCAACAAGGGCATCCTTCTTGCCTCTGCACGCAACCACAGTCGAAGTGATACTCTATGACCCTTTGTTGGGACTCCTTCACCAAACGGTTTGAGGTCTAGTTGGGAATTCTTAGCGAGGAGATCCCCTGACATGCTGGCAGGTCCAGCACCATCAACACCCTCCTTGAAGGCCAGTTGAAAAAGTTTTAGCCACTTTAATCAAAACAAAAAATGTGGATATTCATACTTCAAAATTTCTATTATCTACTCTTGAAACCTAAAAAATATTTCTCTATCTAGCATCTAGTTAAGAGACATCTATCATTTCATAAGGTTGAACTTACTAGGCAAATCAAACGCGCATTATCCATGGTATCATAAAGCTAAAACCCTTAAATATTTTTCTTCTTCTCTTACGAATTATACATGGACCTATGTTGAGTTTTATGCTAAGAATATAACCTTGCTTCATTTCCATGGCATGTTTCCTTATTAGGTGATTTTCATCCCTATGATATTGAATTCCAAACTACATGGATTGTTATCAAAGTTTATATACTCTTCTAGATTTGGAAGAGGAAAAATGTTGTTTTTACTTCAAGTGTATCTTCACACAACTTTTTATGATTTAATAGCATAATAATGTTTGCCAACATTTTAATTCGTATCATAGTATTAAGGAATAAGTTGTAGGTTACGATGGAATCTTTACCATGGTTGTTGAAGCAATGACATGGGGCTCATACACTAGGTGCATAGTGTCACTTTACCATATTTATCAAGCTATGTAATTTCATACTCATGGCCAATTTGGTCTATTACAACAAAAACTAGCACCTATTATAAAGCCTCATAATTTTCATCACACGGGAGAGTTTATGACTATAAAATCTAGCAATTTCTCCCATGTGTTTAGTGAAGGACATAGTCCAACCGAAGGGAGTCTTCTCTAGTAGGGCCTAGGGATATTGTAAGCCAAGGATATTAAGCTAAGTTCCCCATAAGGATTGTATAATGTAAATTCAATTAATGAAGGTATAGTGAATTAGGGTTTGAGGTGGCTAAAGGAATAAATCCCATATTTGGGTTCATGTGAGCTATGGGTCAATATAAAGACCGTGGTTGACCTAAAGAGTCTCAAATAGGTTTCCTAAATATGCCTAACCAAAAATATACTTAAGGATTCCATAAAATATGGGTTTAGACTAGCAAATTGTGGCGAAACAATAATTTATAATAATGGGAAATTTATGCATGAAAATAGTGATTAATTTATGAGAAACAAAGGATAAATTAGAGAGTAAACTAAGGAAAACGTTGCAATATATTTTGATAGTTAATAAGGCATATAAAAACAAATAAAACTTGATGACAACCTTAGAAAATGGCTAAAAAGTGCTTGGAAAACTTCATTTTTGCTTCTTTAATTTTGTGTTAAACAACATATAAGTGTAGGAAATTGAAATAGATTAGGACAACTAAACAACTTAACCTAGGGTTTGATATTTAGGTTCTTAATTTTATAAATGACTAAGGGAAATAAAAAACTAACTCTATTCCTCAAATACTTGGGGAAAGGGTCTAGCTCAAAAAGGAACAATGAGTTAGATACCAAATTAACTTACTTTATGCAAGAACATTAGTCCCATAAAATATAATGCCAACATAAACAAAATAAAATAACTTACTTTACCACACAACATCCAAGATCCACCATAAACATCCATGAAATGAGATCACATCAACTCACAAAACCACCAAAGAAAGTTACTCAACTAAGTCTCCATGGTGCGCAAGAAAAATAAAACACTAATCAAGAGAAGGATCCAAGCGTGACTTTTAGAGTTCCCCATCTAATGTTTTTTGACATTCTTCCCAGCAATAAAACAAAAAAAAAAATCACTCACGAAAAAGACCTTATAACCTTTCAGAATTATTGTAGTTATAGAAAAGATTTCGCAACATCTCTTAAATGTGGAATATTTATATATTTATTTATTGTCACAATTGTTATGTTAGATAACTATGTTGAAAATAGCAACAAGAAATGCTATAAATAGAAATGATATAAATAGAATTTCAGGTACCAGTGTTGAAAATAACAAGGAATGATAAAATAGAAATGTTAAAAATAGCATTGCTATAAATAGCATTTTAGGATAGTTTCCAATTTTAATTAGTCCCTGAAATAAAATTCAGAATTAAAATTCGAATTTGGTCTCAGCAGCTATTTGAAAATTAATTAATTAATTCATCTTGAGTTAATTAGTTGGAGAAACTCAAACATGAATTCTATGTGAAGACATGCAACAATTATCCCTTTGATTGAGGAAGTTATCCCTGAATTAAGGAGATAAGGATGAGTTGTATTTGAGTTGTAATTAGTTAGCTCAGTTAACTAAGTTAAGTCCAGTTAAATTAGTTCCAAATAGTTGGTGGAACTAATTGTGAGTTCAGACAGTTAATGCATGCATGCATGCAACTAGTGTTCTCCAGATAACTGAATATTCTCTCATAAATAACTCATGCATGTCGATTAAGAGAAATACCTAGTTGAGATTAAAGGAAGGGATAGTGTACTATTAGTTGGAGGAATTTTCCTATAAAGGAAAATCATCCATGTAGAAGGAATCCACTCTTTTAGGATTGCGTAGTTATTTCAGAGGTCAGAGAATGTGTGAGGTATTATTACACACAGGTGGTAGCTTGAGGACCCAGGAGAAACTGTACAAGGAAATAGGATGCTTGGAGGGCTGAAGGAAGGAATATGTGTTGCCTATTCTATCTATGAGCAGCAGTGAGGGATTATATTGAGAGATGGATAGCTTGAGAGCTAAAACTTTGTGTAATCCTGAGATATTTCCACTTGTATGATAATACAGATAGCGGGGTTTTTAGTTGAGGCTTTCCCCGGAGTATTCTTCTGTGTTTCATGTGTATTGATTGTTCTTCTCTGTTATATATGTTCTGCTTGATCTTGCTAAAATTGATTAAGCTTCCGCAAGTTTGATTGTAGAAGTAGATTAAGTATTTTTCTTTAGTTATATTGCATAATCAGGTTAATCTATAATGAGAATTTCTACAAACTATTCAAAGTCAAATATGACCATAAAAAAAATAGTCAAATTGATGTCATAATGCAAAAAAACATTTTTCATCACAATTGCAATGATATGTTGTTCAGCGCAATTCCGACTCCTAAAATAGGTAATCAAAATTGTGACCAACGACATTTTTCATCGCAATTACAATGACCTAGAAATAGTCCATTGCAATTTTGACTTCCTAGAAATAGGCTGTTAGAATTGTGATGAACACAATGAATCATTCCCAAGAATTAAAAAAAAAAATGACGTTTTTCTTAACCTTTGTGACAGTATGGGCCATACCATCAGACTATCAAAATTTAGTCATACATGTAGTAGTTGAAGTCTATCTTCAACTCTAGTTTTGGTGATTTAGTGGAAATCATGTTATATTCTTTTGTTATTTGATTACTCTATTATAATTCTGAGTTTGTTAACCAATTTTCTGAAGAATTTTGAGATAATGTTTTGCATAAGATTTTGTATAGGTCTGAATTCTATGGTGTCGGCGAAAAACATTAATTAAGCATGGGCTTTCTAGAATGTGCTTTGAACGTTTATATCATATCTATTTTTTGTTATTGATTAGCATAAAAATAACGGTTCGACCTGAATTTTGGGTATCAAATATATACTCCATCTATAATATTTATTTTAATCATTGTTATGGTGATTGACATTTAAATCCAGATATAGTTCTTGCTATTGTAGTTGTGTTGGTTACTGCCTAAGATTTTTCAGGAAGGAAGACTTATAACAAAGATCTATAAACATTACCAAATGAGGGATACTATGATTTCTAATTTTATGCTTATGTTTTATGCAAATAATCAAATTTCGTAAATTCTCGCAATTAAATAATTAATGTGAATTTACATTGAATTTACTACTTTTGGGTCCATGTTTAGTATTCATCCATCAACTAGGTGTAAGTCGTATTCGAAAATGTAGCTAGGTCCAGTCTTCATAATTATCATTGTACTTGTATCAATATGTATTTTATGTAAAAAGAAAGAAGAAGAAAAATATTTTATTATTATTATTTCATTATATAAGAATGTTTTTTGTCCTAGGGGGCACTCAATTGGTAATCCAAGATATGTGAAATATTTGAAACTCAAGAGACCCAGGTTCAAATCCCCCTATTTGCGACTTAGTTTATGGAGAGGAGGAAAAGCCGTAGACCCCTATAGGTTTACTAGTAGTTACGTGTTAGGCAGGCTATTGGGTTCCTCTGGGTCACAAAAAAAAAATGGTAAAGCATGTTCTTCATGCTTCTAGGATTTTTTGAGTCAAAGAGCAAAATTCCTATTTGGACTTCTTATAAAGAAAAAGGAAAAGGAATTTTTGAAAATGTAATTTGGGTGAATTCACCTCAAGAAGCCAAGTCGACCCTCTTAAGTCGACCCTCTTAGATGTCAAGTTGGATCATTAAAGGGATGTGTATTTTCACATGTTAGAACAATTATGTATTGGCATATGTCCACCACCAAAATACATGTAATTCGACGCTTTTGTGTGATGAATTCTGAGTTGAAACTATATGAATTTTCCCGAGACTAGGCAGATGAAATTATGTGAGCTTCCTAAGGTTAAAGTTCTAAAGTTGATACAATTTACCTCGATAGATATGCAAACATTTTCTAGAAAAAGATCTAGAACATATATATGTGAGTTGTTTGTAGAGGATTTGAAACATATGCAATTTTCCTATGGTAAATGGTCTATGTGAATTTCTTGTAGATGATCGAAAATATCCTATGGTGCATGAGTTGAGTTTGATGGAAGTTATTACGCCTCAAATTGATGTTATTTCCTATGACTAAGATGATGAATTTGAAGGGCTTGACTTGACATCTTGGAGGTTGAAATCTTGTTAGACTTGGGTCTTGGATTTCTCACTTTGATTCGATTCTATAAGAAAACAACATGTTTGGGTTTTCCCCCTTGTGGGGTTTTTGCCTTGACATGGAACCTACATCTTTGTGTTCATTTTTCTTATGTGATCTTCATGTTATGTATTTTGGGTAATTGCTTGATGAAAGAAGAAGATATAAATTTAGTAAAGAAGTAAAAAATTTCACAACTGATTATCATAATAGAGAAAACAACCCTAAGTCCTCAGTGTGTTGATTTCTCAACATTGTATTAGAGCTAAGGTTTGAAGAAGGATGCCTAAATATCACATTTTGTTGGCATTTGAATAAGTACAAAACATCCAAAATTGTTTGAAAAATATATTGGTAGAGCATTCCAACATATACTATTTGTAAGCAATCTAAACTCAAGAAAATTCAACATGTGCACTCGTGTGGAAAGAAGAATAGATCTCTAAAAAACAATAATATGAGATTCTGTGGTAACCCTAATTAATGGTTCCAAACCTGTGGAAGCCTACTTCTGAAAATCTGAACCTAGTAGAGATAACTTTGATAAATATTTGTAATTTGTGATAGTAATATGAACATGTAATGTACCTGAGACCAGATTGTGATGAGATCTACGATGAAAGACTAGAATCACATATAATTTCTCTACAACATCACATTCTCATCTTAATCTAATTTGCTTGGTGAATATTGAGGTTCGCTTTATGAAGTTTTCATATATTTCTTTGGTCTTTGGCATAAGTGGCTCACACTCTTACTGTGGCTCTCACTATTGTGCAATGGACCACATTCTTACTGTGTTTGTCACTCTTTCTCTGACTCACATTGATTCACATAGGCTCATATCCCTTGTGTCTCACAACATTGACACGTATTCTATACACAATAAATCACATTTTTTTAAGTTTTCATTTGTCTTGGTAGCACACATTTGAAGTATTGATAGTAACCTTTCAGTGAGAGAGTGATCGATATAAAAATGATAACATGATTGAGTTACGCAACAAAGATACATGAAAGGTCTCCTCATGATATAATGTTAGGCCCCTATACTACTAGTGTAACCCCTTATTATTACTAGTACAACCCTCTTATTATATTGATGTACCCATGTAGTGCCCATATTGTTACTATTGTGCCCCATAGAAGCCTACTATTATTATTATTGTGCCCTTACATTTTTATTGTTATGTAGGCTCTGATTATATAATGACCCCTTAGACTCCTATATATAGAAAGGAGGTTTTTTCATTTGTATC
>APFE031124214.1:197267-210537 GCA_000404065.3 Pinus taeda | reverse complement strand
TATTAGTACAACCCACTTATTATATTGAAGTACCCATGTAGTGCCCATATTGTTACTATTGTGCCCCATAGAAGCCCATTATTGTTATTATTGTGCCCTTACATTATTATTGTTATGTAGGCTCTGATTATGTTATGACCCCTTCGACTCCTATATATAGAAATGGGGTCTTTTCATTTGTATCATCGAAGAATTGTTCATTTATGTAATGTAAAGGAGGTTGCCCCCTCAAAGAGGCTGAATTCTAAGGCATGGATCTATCTTTTCTATCTTTTTCTTGAGCTGGTTTCATAACATATAAGGTAGTTGGTTGGAAATTCATGTATAACAGAGACTCTTATGATAACGAATGTTTATGGTTATGACATATGTTTTATAATGACAATGATCCTTTGAAGTTTGGAGGTAACCCTATAATATAGACATATGAAAGAATATCCTCATACCTATGTTTTACAACTACCAAATATGACAGTAACAAATGAGAGAACATTTCTAAGGCAGAAATGGACTAAGAAATTCTAAATGTGGAAGAATTATATTTGAGGATTTATGAAGCTCATTGCGACAACACCCCCTCTTAACCCCATAATCGCACTAATTTTATTAAGAGGTAGTCACTATGTGGGTCTAGCTCCCAATGTACCCCTATGGGAATGAGACCTAAAAATTATGACTTTTCACTATCTTTGTAAAAATTCAATTAGACACCGTCGTTATGTTCATGTCTTTGAAACGATTCCAATGATATAACTTTTGTCCTGATCCAAATTACATGTCAAGAGTTATTCCTTCACAAAGATCGAACTTTCTCACCTTCCCACATCACCTTACCCTTCCACGTGGAAACCATCAAATGGCCCACACATTAGGTGACTGGAGGCACTACCACCATGGACATTCTATATGGTAGTCAGACTCAAGGACCAGTTAGAATTTGGCTTACTCACAATCATGCCCCTTATGTTTAATTTATTGGTCCTGGTCCCCAACCTCCAACCTAAGTCATAATATTCCCTCATTCTTGGCATGATAGCCTACTAGATTGGTGTCAATCCCAACCCCCAACCATCTGACCTTGGGACCTGCCTACATCCCAAATTCTAGAAATTGCACAGTCCACCTGACCTACGTCAAATGAGGTTGCTGAGGTTCGGTCTATTTGTTTGACCTCCTATCCTTTGACCTATGGGTCCAAAATATTAAGTTCCTATCCATTTCAACATTTAACATAGTTCCATAGGCCGATTTATTTCACATTGTTTCCTTGGATTCCTTAGATCTTTTCCAAGTGCCAATAGTAGAACTTCAGGCCACCAAACTCTAGGGAAAATATGAAGGATACTTGATGAACATTCCCTCAAGTGAAGTCACTAAAATATAACAAATTCTAAGAGAAGTTATTCCTATGAATATAGAGAGAAAAATAACTCTTCTACAACAATAATTCTACCTTCCTAAGATTTATCAGCCTCACCAGTTGAACAATAATTGAACATGATCTTAGCCTCACTTGCATTTACTCATATTCAACTAAAAAGGTGGGTAACTACGAGGGTTATCACCAAGTATACAACAACCCATGACAAGTATTTCTTATCCCCTTAACATTCAAACATAAAAAATTTACAGTTAGTCCATAGGGACAATTAATTTCATTGCTTAACGATTTTACTAGTGCAATCCTAGCACTATCATGGGTGAAGCATGCCTGTGACAACCTGTTATCATAAGGCCATTAATTCCCTGAAATTTTCATGGTAATTAATACATATTGATATGTATTTTAACTAGTCATTTAGCATATATACAAAAGTAAACGAATAGCATACCATTCTTTCACACTTTAACATGAGACCCATACAAGAGTATGTACAAGAAAACATATCTTAGATATTATATTGAATATGGGAAACTGAGTTCAAGACATCAACTCTCCAACCAAGCTTAGACAAGTTGTTTCCAAGTTATTTGAAGTTGTCACCCTTCAGCCAGATTCTAGGGGCTAAGGTGCTCTTGGTTAAGGTATTAAACACCAATTTCTAGCTAAGACATGGACTCTATATGTAGGTTTTAACCCCATACAAAAATTACTTTCATACGAATTCTAAAACACAGAAAATAAACAATGCGAGATCATAATGCATAAAACACATATACACAGAGATTTTCCCCTAGATCCCAAAACTGGGACTACCAGCTTGATTTTTCATTATGTTCCTTTCAATGTTACAATACATATATACATGTTGATGCATCCAATACCATGGACCAAAAACCATTGCACGTAAAACCATGTGCGAAAACCATGCACAAAACCATAGGTAGGTCTGCCCACCTAATATAGGGTCCAAAAAAAAATTCCTCGAGGCACTACCCCAGACCTCATAGAAGGGGGCTAACCGCCCCCTCAAACCCCCTGTGACCCCCCCACTGTGCAATAGAGACAACAAAGTGTGGGCTTTGCCCCTGCTCTAAACCCCTGATTAACTAAGGAAGCTAGTTGTGGAAAGAATATAACACAACCCAACATTCTCCCACTTGTTGTTTTCTTTCCACAAGAGAGCTTAGTCATTTATCTAGCCTTGCAACACCCATTGTTTCTCTACACCAAGAGAACTTCTCAATGCTGACATATTTTTTCAATGCATCTATAGTATTCTTCAAAGTTTCCACCTTTACTAGCAACACCTTTTTGTCTTCTATCATATCCGTCACAAAGTGATATTGAACATGAATGTGCTTTGTCTTTGAATGGTAAGCAGGGTTCTTTGTCAAGAAAATTGCACTTTGGTTGTCACAGTATATCCTTATAGCTCCTTGTACTAACCCCATACTTGAACACAATGTTTTCAACCAAACTGCTTTCTTGCTTGCATGAGTGGCTGCGATGTATTCTGCCTCTGTAGTTGATGGTGCCACTATAGATTATTTCTTACTCATCCAACTGAATGCACCTACAAATAGGTTAAACATATACCCACTTGTAGATCTTCTCTAATCCAGATCTCCAACCCAGTCTGCATCAACAAAGCCACAAATATCCAACACTACATCCAATCCCGATCTTCCTTGGTAGCACAAACCATAATCATTAGTGCCATGAAAATACCTGAAAACTTGGTTCACTGCTATCCAATGCTCCTTCCCTAGTTTTTACATAAACTTTCTCAATACTCCCACTGCATGTGCAATGTCTAGTCTAGTACAGACCATTCCATACGTCAGGCTACCAACTACACTTGCATATGGAACACGGGACATGTCCTCTTCCTCTTCTTGTGTCTTGGGACACTGTTCAGTAGATAACTTCACACTTACAAGAATAGGAACCTTCACTAGTTTATTATCCTGCATATTAAACCTCTGCAGTATTGTCTTGACATACTTCATCTGGCTTAACCAGAGCTTCCTCTTTTCCCGATCTCTTTTAATTTCCATGCCCAAAATATAGTTTGCAACACCAAGATCTTTCATGTCGAATTTGGAGGAAAATTGGGTCTTCAAATCCTAGATAATTTCTTTGTCATTTCCAACCAACAACATATCATCCACATACAAGACCAGATAAATAACATGATAACGAATTAATTTAAAATACACATAGTAATTTGCTTTGCTTATAAATGTATCAAATTTCTGATACCACATCCTTGGTGACTGTTTTAACCCATATAAATACTTTTTTAACTTTCATACCAACTCTTTCTTACCCTTCACTGCAAATCGTTCAGGTTGCTTCATGTAGATCTCTTCTTCTAGATCCCTGTGAGGAAATTCTATCTTCACATCCATCTGTTCTACCTCAAAATCAAAAGTAGCAACAATAGATAAAAGTAATCTAATAGAAGCTACCTTGGCAAAAGGAGAAAAAATATCACCAAAATCAATTCTCGACACCTGGGAATAACCTTTTGCTACCAACTGAGCTTTGTATTTCTCCACCTTTCCTTCTGCATTTGTCTTCTTCTTAAACACCTATTTGCTGCCAATGGATTTCCTTCTAGCCGACAAATCTACTAGATCCCAAGCCTTGTTTTTGTGAAAAGATGCCATTTCATCAACCATGGCCTCTTTCCAAAGTTTTCCATCCTCTAAATCTATGGCTTCCTTCACAGTTCTGGGATCATCATGAATATTATATAAAGATAAATTTAACAGAAAGAAGATGGACTATACCTTTTGAGCTTCTTTCTTTCTCGAACTGATCCTCTCATAAACAGAGTTTATGGTTCTTCATCTTCTGATTCCTCTTCTATTGTAGAGTTTGATTATTCCTCCTTAAGCTCAAACTCTATCTTCTCAAGTTCCTTTGGTTGGACTTCATGTTTAATAACATCTTTCACCTCTTTGAACACCACATCTTGGTTGTACACATCCTTCCTTGTTACTGGGTTCCAAAGCTTATAACCCTTTAAACCATTCTTATAACCAATAAAGATGCACATTTTAGATTTATTATCCAACTTTGTTATTCTCTCCTTTGGAACATGTACATATGCATCACATATAAATACCCTTAGAAGTTAAAGAGAGGGTTTCTTAGTAGTCCATACCTCTTGTGGAGTCTTATCCTCCAACACTGATGAAGGTGATATGTTGATCAGGTAACATGTAGTCTCCTCCACCACTGCCTAGAATTCTTGTCCTAACCCAACACCACTGAGCATGCTTCTTTCCCTTTCCATCAACGTCTTGTTCATTCTTTCTGCAACTCCATTTTTCTCAAGTGTGTATGTAGTCTTCTGTTGTGCTATACCACACTTCTTAAAGAATTCTTCAAATTCCTTTTTGCAAAACTCTCCACCATTATTTGACCTTTGTCTTCTTCTTTGTCTGCTTTTCCACTAGAGCCTTAAATTCTTTAAACATGTAAAAGACTTCAAATTCCTTCTTATGAAAATATATCCATGTATTCCTTGAGCAATCATCTATAAATGATACATAGTACACAAACTTACCTAGTGATGGAACCTTTATGGGTCCAAACACATCAATGTGCACAAGCTCTAATATATATTTCGCCCTCTTACCACTAGAGGGGAAACTCACCCAATTATGCTTCCCATATACACAATTTTCACAGAAACCAAAATCTAGAGAGCTATTAATTATACCTTCTACCATAACTTTACCATGAAGTATTCGAAGGCCCTTCTCTCCAATATGTCCAAGCCTTTGATGCCATAGCATGGTATTTTCTCCAGAGACCACTAGATTTTCTGCTCCACTTTCAGGAATCACAGAACTGTTGCACCCATCAACAACAGTTCTACCTTGCAGCTTGTACAAAGTTTCAATCTGAACTCCCTGCATCAATACCAGTTCTCCCCGAACCATCTTGCAAGTATCTTTCTCGAACACTGGTTTTACACCTACATCATCTGATTTGCTTACAAAAATCAGATTTTTGGCTAATGTAGGAATATGTAAAGTAGCTGGAAGTGTTCTAATCCTTCCACCTTGCAACTTCAACTTGACTTTTCCACAACCAATGATTCTAGCCTTCTTGTCATGCCCCAAGAAGACATCGCCACCATCATATTTCTCATACTCATAAACCCACTCCCTATGGGGAGTGAAGTGAAAGGATTCACCTGAGTCAATCAACCATGCCTCATGATCTACATGTGTACTTGAAGAAGCCAAGTACACATCCCTGCCTTCATTTGAGGTGGTTTTTGCCTCTGTAGAAGGAGAATCATCAAATCCCTTTCCTTTGTTAAAAGCTTTAGATTTACAGTCCCTTTTGTAGTGCCCTTCCTTTCCGCATTTCCAGCACACCTTTTGCAGGTTTTCCTGGAGATTTAGATCTCCCTCTAGATTTAGATCTCCTACTCAATGAATT
Organism: Pinus taeda; assembly: GCA_000404065.3. Classification (NCBI taxonomy): domain Eukaryota; kingdom Viridiplantae; phylum Streptophyta; class Pinopsida; order Pinales; family Pinaceae; genus Pinus; species Pinus taeda. Next base: position 204,689 of record APFE031124214.1, on the reverse strand, counting down.
ATTTTTGTTTCTATTCTAGGACCATCCTCATACAGAAAAGGCATCACCATTCTGGCTCTCCATATTTTTCTGTCTCATCTCCTCCGTCGGTAAGGATGAGACTATTTCATAAAACTGCAAGGCAGTTGCATGCTACCTATTGCATTAACTAGACTATCCCACGAATCTGGTAGAGAACATAACATACTGATGCACTTATCTTCATCTGAAATTTTAATATCAATAGATAACAACTGACATACCATAGTATTAAATTCGTTTAGATGATCTGTCTCCGAGTCTCCATCTTTCATCCTCAGGTTATACAGTTTTTCTGTAGGAACAAATTTATTCACCAGAGACTTAGATTGGTACAAAGTCCCCAACGTGTCACACAAAGCCTTCACCGTAGCTTCCCCTAATACATTCAACAATACTGAATCTGAGACACACAATTGTATTGTGCTCTTTGTCTTCCGATCCAACTTCTTCCATTCTTCATCAGACACTCCCGTTGGTTCAGTACCCGGATATACTGTGATCCACTGATCCTTATCCACCAACAAATCCTCCATCTTGAGTTTCCATAACTCAAAACTCAGACCATCAAATTTGTCGATCTCTATCTTTCCACTGCTCGCCTTCTTCTTTCACCACTAGAATCGATCCCATAGATCTCCCATTGAACAGGGTCTACCACAGGCCCGAGCGAAGCCCCTCAGCAACAAAGGCATCCCCTTGAAGCCAAAACATCTCCGATACAAAATGTAGGTTTTAACCTCGTACATAAATTACCCGCATACGAATTCTAAAACACAGAAAATAAACAATGTGAGAGCATACCACATAAAAGACATATACACAGAGATTATCCCCTGGATCCCAAAACTGGGACTACCAGTGTGATTTTTCATTATGTTCCTTTCAATGTTACAATACATATATACAGATGTTGAGCATGGTAAATTTTAGGGCAAATTTAAGCACAAGGGTGAAATTTAAGGGGTTTTTCATTTTAGAGGGGCAAATTTTTTATAAAACACCCATTTCATATATTTAGCTCAACTTTTACTTAAAAAAAAATTATTTTTTCATTTTAGCCCCCAAAAAAGGGCAGATAAACTATGAAAAGACTCATTTGACCCGATTCACCTGGTTTGGGAGGTTATATTCCATTACAATCAAGGTTATATTCATTACAATCGCCCAATTTTCTGCTTTGCAATGGTAAATTCGTTTGTAATCACCCATTTTGTGGTTTAGGAGGTTGTATTTGGTCCGAATAAATAAAAATATAAATAAAGTGGAGGTATCGTAAATAAATAAAAATATAAATAAACTAGAGGTATGGTAAATAAATAAAACCTCTTTTATATTTAGTCCATAACCCTCTTTGTATTTAAGAAGGCTCAAAAAAGAGGTTTTATTTAAGAGAATCTATGGGCCAAATACCATATTTATAAAAGAGGTATGGAAAAATAATAAAAATATAAATAAACAAGAGGTGTGGTAAATAAATAAAACATTTTTTTATATTTACTCCATAAGTCACCTTATATTTACGAACACGCAAAAGTGTAAATAAATAAAAATATAAATAAAGCGGAGGTATGGTAAATAAATAAAACCTCCTTTTATACTTACTCCAAAGGTATGGTAAATAAATAAAACCTCTTTTTATATTTCGTCCATAACCCTGTTTCTATTTAAGAAGACTCAAAAAAGAGGTTTTATTTAAGTAAATCCTATGGGCCAAATACCATATTTATAAAAGAGGTATGGTAAATTAATAAAAATATAAATAAACTAGAGGTATGGTAAATAAATAAAACATTTTTTTATACTTACTCCATAAATCACCTAATATTTGTAAATAAATAAAAATATAAATAAAGTGGACGTATGGTAAATAAATAAAACCTCCTTTTATATTTAGTCCATAACCCTCTTTCTATTTAAGAAGGCTCAAAAAAGAGGTTTTATTTAAGTGAATCCTATGGGCCAAATGCCATATTTATAAAAGAGGTATGATAAATTAATAAAAATATAAATAAACGAGAGGTATGGAAAAAAAACAAAACGTTTTTTTTTTTTTTTTTTTTTGATTTACTCCATAAGTCACCTTATATTTAAGGACACTAAAAAAATGCATTATATTTGGGTGAGGCCTATGGGCCAAATACCATGGGCCAAATTATTATTAATATCATGCAAAACAACATTATTGACCCTAATATTAGTATTAATAAAAATAAATATGGCACATGGTAGTGACCCATGGTATTCATGTGGCATGTAGCCTATTTAAAGGGGGGAATTAAACCATCATAGATCCATATTTACTCTAGATCTACTATACACCGAGAGTGATATGCAAACTAGCATAGAGTGAAAAAATATTTCATCCTTCTCGGGGCTTTGTAGATCAAGAGTAAAAATCGATCTTGCAATTTAATGTCACTTAAACATTTTAACTTGGTTAAAATAAAATAAAATAAAATAAAATCAAGTATTAATTTTATTAATTTTTATAAATTACTAATAGTAGTTTTTAAGCTCTAGGTTTATGATAACCCATGGTATTTACCCATGGTAATACCATAGTATTCATACGAGCATAGACTATTTAAAGGGGAAATTATATCATAGATCCATCTTAATTCCCAGTAAGTGAGAGGGATACATATGTTTCATCCCTCTAAGAGTGGTAGATGTGGAGTTAAGATGGATATAGGTTGGTTTTTATGATCATGAAGATATTAATAGACTTAGGAAATTATGTTGTTAAAAACATCTTAAGATGAATGGTTAAAGCTACATTTAGTCACTTCACAAAATTTAGTAAAAAATACCAATATCTACATTAATATTGGTTTTTCCGATTTAACAAAAAGAGAATTCAAAATAGTGAAATCTTATCACTCTTTCCGCATCACCCTCACAAAAGAAAGATATTCACTACCCAGATTTCCCACCATCTTTCAAACATTCTCAATATGATATCTTCATGAAAAAGTTAAGGCACTGATGTTGGATTAGTTTTTTGAAAAATATGCTGGTTACCTTTCATCTTCTCTGTCATTCTTAGTTTGTCATAATGATCTGTAGGGGTTGGGCCACTGCACCATATTGTCCTAAAATGAAGAGATTTTGCACCAAAAAGGAAATTAATCCACATGTTACAACGCTGTTAAAAAATGCAATACTTATGAAGGTAGTGAATTATGCTAATAAGCAATTTAGATTAGGAGAGACGTAATTAAATTTTATTAGTTAATTGAAGATTTCCAATTAAAATAATAATAAATCTACATTTATATATTTATATATTGATTGGAGGACTTCTGACAATGGTTACTTCTTTCCATTAGATCCCCTTCAGGCCTTTGGGATACCTACTACATTCTTATATTATATAGTTGGGGCTTGCTAGTTGTTGGTGTGTTGGGGTAAACAAACTTGATGTATTTTTTTTTATCTCACTGTTGAAGTATATGGAATAAGAAAGAAATTTGATAGCTTGATAAAAGTGGTAGAGAAAATATTAATCTATCCTACCTTAACATAAATGGTGGTTAAAATCAACACCTACAAGAACTTTGTTGTGGAATATTATCAAAACTAATAGAAGGATATGAAAGAGTCTATAGTAAGAACCTTGACAAACACGACCACTGAAACTTGCAACATTGTTTGTAGGAAGATAAAATATTGTTTTTTTTCCAAACATGTATGCTAGTATTACAGTTTAATGAATATGTTTTCCTATTAACATATATGGTTTCATACTTTAACAAAACATTCACCAAGACTTCATAATGTTTTATTATTCAGTGAAAGATTTTCCAAGATCTTACAAGATTTGATAATTCAGTGAAAGCTTCGCCATGACTTTACAAGATAATATAATTTGGTGAGAGATTCGCCAAAAAAATTATATATACATATTATATTATTGATAAAATAGCCTCCCATTTTTCCTATGTATCATGGGGATTCACCCATTTATTATACATATAAATTTAGGGTGGTTCTTAAAATTTTCCCTAATGTTGAAGCATCTAATACCATGGACTGAAAACCATCACACCCAAAACCATGTGGGAAAACCATTCACAAAACCATAGGTAGGTTCACCCACTTAATATAGGGTCCAATAAAAATTTCCTCGGGGTGTTGCCTTGGATCCCATAGAGGAGGGTTAACTGCTCCCCTAAAACCCCATGTGACCCCCCCACTACGCAATCGGCGCAATGAAGGGGGGGCTCTGCCCCCCGTCTAACCCCCCAGTTAACTAAGGCAGCTATTCGTGGAAAGAATATAACATAACTCAACAGTATAGGTTCTCCTACCTCCACCCCCTAGATACTCAATAGTTAACCAATGCATAGGGAATCTAGAGTCCAACTGCCTCCACCCTCTAGCTATCCAATAATACACACACTCATATACTCTAAGGATTTGAGAGGCTTCTCCTCAACCTTGGAAGCATGCAACATAGTGGTTCCACTTGGTGAAGGGAATCAAGAACCCACTACCAAATCAAAATAAATAAGAAAAGGAGACTCCAAAATTTCCTTTACTAGGAATCCAAGGGAAAAACCTCTACCCAAGGGTGAGAAGGGGATTTTTTGAGAATACCATCTCCACCCTCTAACCCCCTAAGGTATCTTGAGATTTACCCTCACCTGAAGGAAGATTCCACCTGTACTCTTGTTGCTCAATGAAGAGTATGATAGCTTTCTAAGAGTGATAGAAGAAACCAATATCTTTCTTCCCATAGTGTGAAACTTCTACTATTTACTTTTTTAAATCCAGGAAAACCCTTCTATTGTTTCTTGCCAAGCACTTGATGTTCCTATGTGCCCTACCCTACACCAAAATTCAACTCATCAACTCTTAGTACATTTTCGAGGGAAATTTTTTTCTTCCCTATTGTTGTGCGTATCCCTCCTCCATGCTCTCTAACTCTTCTTCATTTTTTTCATTTTCATTTTCTTTCTAATCCTTCTCTATCTATGTGCATCTATAGAACTATGCTCTCCTCTCATTTTTTCCCTTTGGTTGACCCCCTGATGTCTTTTTCCAACTTCCCACAAATAGTTGTTGTGCATTAACTCTTTCCATTTTTATTTTTGTTGCATTTCCCAAGCCAACATGGCCTTGTCCCTTGTCTGTGGTTCATAAATGTGCTAAATTAGTTCCATGCGCACACCATTCTAGTGCATTTAAAGCTTCAAAAACCAACCTTCAATGGTTGTCCTAGGTGTTCAATTTCTTCCTTCAGCATGAGAGCTAAATGTCCCAAGCAATTACCCTCCCTCAGTCCCTATGGAATCCATGTCCCTTACTCAACCCATTTAATTTTAAAATTTAATTACCTAATGTATTTATATGGTAAGATCAAGCCAATCATGGGTTGGGCTCTTACAAACCCCTCCCCCTTAGGGGAACATCATGCTCAGTTTCCTCTATCCATATAAACATATAAAACATGTTAAATAAACAAATCAACAACATAATGTCCTTGGAGCTTTATATTTGTAGATCTTTATGATATTTACATATACATATGAAAATTTGTCTCATCTGATAAACAAAAATGGATAAGTTGTCTTTATGGCATCAACCATTTCTAACGTGGCTTCCTTGGGCCCAAAGTGCTCCCACTGCTCTTTGACTTTCTCTATGACTCGATTCTAAAGCATGAGACTCCTCTGGTTAAGAATTCACAATGGCTCTGGTTGGAACTCTCCCTTTAATTCCACCTATAGCACAAACAATCAATAACATAATTAGAATCTTGTACATATCTTTTAAGAAAAGAAACATGGGAAACATCATATATTTTAACATCGGGAGGTAAGGCCAACCTATTGGCGACTGGTCCAATCCTCTCAAGGATCTCAAAGGGTCCATAAAACCATCGTGCCAACTTGTCAAGTGACCCAATCTCCAAGGAGCTCTTCTTGGATCTAATTCTCAGGTACACATGTTCCTGACCTGGAACTTTTTATGTACCTTATGCTGATGTAGATAGCTCATTTTCCTATCTTGTGCTACCTTTAATTTCTGCCTTCACATTTGTTGCTCCATCACTTTTAACATATCAATTCCAATAAGGACCCTTCTCATTGGATCACTCTAGCTGATAGGAGTATTACAACTCCCTCCATACACTGCCTCAAATGGGATCATCTTTAAAGACTCTTGGTACCCATTATTGTATGCAAACTCCACAAGTGAAAGATACTATTCCCACTTATTTTGTTGGGGCATTACACACATCCTCAACATGTCTTTGAGCATTCAATTTACTCTCTCTATTTTCCCATCTATTTGTGGATGTTATGTTAACTCAATGCGAATTTAGTCCCTAATCCTGCAAATAGTTCCTTCATAAACATGGAACTGAACTTAGCATCTATGTCAGAAATAATTTTCTTGGGAACTCCATGTAGTCTCATAATCTCCTTTATAAATATTTGTGCTATCTCACTAGCCAAATTGGTGGACTTGACTGATAAAAAATGAGCTACCTTGTTCAATTTGTTAGCAACTACCATAAATGCATCATGTTTCCTAGGAGTTCTAGGAAAACCTGTGATGAAATACATAGAGATCACCTCCCATGTTATGAAACCAGGTCACAAAAAGATAGAAAAGATAGTTTTATGCCTTAGAATTCAACCTCTTCGAGGGGGCAACCTCCTTTACATTACACAAATGAACAATTCTTGGATGATACAAATGAAAATACCTCCTTTCTATATATAGGAGTCTAAGGGGTATATAATCAGAGACGACATAACAATAATAATGTAAGGGCATAATAATAACAATAGTGGGCTTCTATGGGGCACAATATTAACAATATGGGGACTACATGGGTACAACAATATAATAAGGGGGTTGTACTAATAACAACAAGGGGTTACACTAGTAGTATAGGGGCCTAACATGCCCCTCTCCTTCAAAAAGTGTTGTCCTCAACGCTTGAGTAGTTTTTGATGCTTCTGCATAAAATTTTTGTCCTCCCATGTGGAATCTTCAGCGGGTAAGTTCTTCCACTTGATGAAATACTCCGAAATTGATCGATTTCCTAGTTGTCAAGTTCTTGTTTCTGTGACTGCTCTAGGTTCCAATATGATTTTTCCTTCCTCTACAAGTTCGAGCAATATTGTTTGAATTGGGATATTTTGCAACTTTTGAATGAGTGGCCACACTTCTTTGTCCTTCTTCCATTCATCCCTTGCTTCGTTTATCCAATCTGGTTGGATAATAGATATAACACAAAAAAATGCTTCCACATCGTCATCCTTTCTTGAGAGTGCATCTGCAACAAAAAATTTCTTCCCTTTTCTATAGATGACGTCAAAGTCATAACCCAACATATTTGTGACCCATTTTTTATGTTCTTCTAATGATAATATTTGTTCTAAA